>CAUYSK010101012.1:0-48360 GCA_963575035.1 Avahi laniger
GAACTAAACATATACAGAAAAAATTAGCCGGGCATGGTGGCGCATGCCTGTAGTCCCAGCTACTTGGGAGGCTGAGGCAGGAGGATCGCTTGAGCCCAGGAGTTTGAGGTTGCTGTGAGCTAGGCTGATGCCACAGCACTCACTCTAGCCCGGGCAACAGAGTGAGACTCTGTCTCAAAAAGAAAAAAAAAAAAAAAAAAAAGTCTGGTAATAGTTAAGAGTCACAGACTTTTTTTGCAAACATGGTTTTATGGATTTTTCTCTTTCTTGTGCTTCTGGCATTAATGATTTAGTTACAATTACTTGTAAGTTAAATAGACAATAATAAATGCTTTACGCAAATTCATATTAATATATATTCAAAATATGCTTCATAACTTTTTCTCCTAAAAAAATTTTCTCACATAGTCCTGCCCTTTCATCATTCGCAGCACAATTCAGGCAAATACAAAGAAGCCAGCAGTCAATCACATGGTTAAAAGATCTTGTGCTGTTTGATTCCTGGCTCTTCCATTTGCAAAACTGTGTGTCTTTGGGCAAAGTACTTCACCTCTCTGTGCATCTGTAAAATCTTACCACGTGGAGCTTTTCTGAGACTGATATGACATGTAAAGCACTTAGAACAATGTCTGACACTTAATAGCTTCTCCAAGTGTTAGCTACTGCTATTATTGTACTTGTCATCAGGGCAAAGCTCAAGAAAATAAATCCACAGATAATCCTCAAGTCTTAGCTTGTCAAACTATCATTTTTTTTTTTCCTCCCCACATACTGGATTTGTTCTTAAGGAGGTCTCTGCACTTGACTGGGAAAACATGACATCTTTATTTTCACTAATCTCTAACTGCATGTCCTTCAATTGTGAAGGGATGCAATGGATCACAGTGGTATTAGAAGTATTTATGAAGTTTGTCAACAAGTTCAAAAAATTATAAATATGTCCACATTACATTGCAGTTATTCTGGATTTCAAAATGTTTTTCCCACTCATACCATTTTAAAAATTGTGATAGTTATTAATGACATTTTCACATAAATAAAAAATCCTTGAATTTATATTAAACCACAAAAGACTCAAAACAGCCAAAGCAACGATGAGCAAAAAGAAAAAACCTGGAAGCATCACATTCCTAATTTCAAATTATACTGCAAAGCTAGACTAACCAAAACAGCGTGGTACTGGCATGGAAACAGAGACATAGACCAATGGAACAGAACAGAGAACCCAGAAATAAATCCACACATTCACAGTCCACTCATTTTCTACAAAAGTGCCAAGAACATAGAGTGGGGAAAGGATAGTCTCTTCAATAACGGTGCTGGGAAAACTGGACTTCTACATGCAGAAGGATGACTAGACTCCTATCTTTCACAAAATCAAAATTCAAGTCAAAACGAATTAACGACTTAACTCTAAGACCTGAAACTATGCAACTACTAGAAGAAAACACTAAGGACACACTCTAGGACATTGGTCTGGGCAAAGAGTTCTTGAGTAAAACCTCAAAAACATAGGCAACGATAGCAAAAAGGAACAAATGGGATCACATCAAACTAAAAAGCTTCTTCACAGCAAAGGAAGCAATCAACAAAGTTAAAAGAAACCCACAAAATGGAAGAAAATATTTTCAAACAATCCATTTTACAAGGGGTTAATAGCCAGAATATATAATGAGCTCAAACAACTCAATAGGTGTGGGAAGCCTGTGCCGCCATTACAAGATGGCGCCCACATCCTGGGGCGCGCCCTGCACCAGTGCTGGTAAACAAGTTGCTGCGCATGCCTGTTGCTGACTCATTGTTGACGTAAGCCTAGCCTATATAAGCCCGCTCCCTTCCGCCCTCTGGGTCTTCCGCATGAAACAAGCTTGTAGAGAGCCCCAATAAAGCATCGTCAGAAGAGCTCCTGTTGCCGCGTCTTCCTTGCTGGCGAGGCGGGCGCGACAGCCGGCTAGCCAGGGGCCAGGCCGAAAAAAACACTGCGATCATGTTAGTTTGACCTAAGAAACCTATTGCCTACACAAATGCATTTTCCCTTACACCTACTCATCATTCCTTCATGAATATAGCACCTTGGGATTATTTCATTCTTAGTTATATACTGATCAATCTTACAGAATGGCTATGAATCCAGAACGAAGTAAAAATGTTTCTATAAAAGACCTGAAACCATAATCATGTATTTTATTCCATGGACAGAAGTAAAGTTGAATTAACATCTTTTTATTTTACATTTTGGAATTCATCATTTTGCTTTTAAAAAAAGAACAAAAATTATAAGTATTCATGGTCTTCCTCCTACCCACCTCACCCACTACAGAAGATTATATCTCTGCCTGCTCAGTCCTTGGACCTTTGCTGTCCCCACTGTTGGTAATGGGAGGGGAGAAAGAACTGGCGAAGGCAGGAAATCAACAGTCACATTGTTGCACAGTTGCTGTAAAATGAAAAAAGAAGGGAATAATGGGAAAGTAAAAAAAAAAAAAGAAGGATTAAGCAAACTCAAACAGCATCATATGTGATCTGAGCCTAGGGTTATTTGGAAAATAAGAGCTTTTGATGGTGACTGGTGGCTTATGAAATTTTGAGAGGACTTGCGGAGAGGGGCAGAGCGAGAGAACTGGTAATAAACAGTATTAAAAAATGCCTGTGTCTTAGGAAGAGATTTGCTCCTTTAATGCTTTAGAGAGTCTTAAACACTTAAACTGCCTTTCAATTTTCTAAGCAAGTCTGGTGATTATTTAATTATAACTATGCTCATACTTGGCTGAAGGTAGCTTAAATGTATGTGGGTTCATTTGATTCATTTTGTCCTTAGAATATAAATTTCTAAAAAGTAAATGCTCCATTATGTTATATTCCCTTAATTTATTAAGATGCATGTGTGTGTGTATGTGTATAATTTTAGAATACTTTTAATTTTACTGATAATTTCCCTACTGATTATATGGAATTTTATGTTACATTGCTGAAGCACATGCTTAGTGAGTCATGTAAAATAACTTTTAAGAAAATGTTAGCTCAAGGAAGTTACCATTGTAATCCCACAATGTAGACAGCTAAATGCTTTCAATATCATGAATATATATTAACTATTTAAATGGATATCAGTGAAGACGAATCAAAATGTGTAAATATATATGAGGCTATTAATTTTTTAATCAATCTATTGATACAATTATTAAAATCATCTGCTTTATAAGACATACCCTCCTAAAGCTGGTGGCTTCTAAAAGGTGATCCCAGGACGGTGGAGTCCCAAAGACTTTTCGGGGGTACATGAAGCCAGACTATACTCATGATAATGCTATGATGTTATTTACTGTTTTGTGTTCAGTTGTCCCATGAGTGTACCGTGAAGTTTTCCAGCAGCTACACCCCATACAATGTTCCAATGGATTAAATGCAGAAACATACATGAAAGACCATGTTCTATTAAGGTAGATATTTTTAAAGTTTTGACAACCATAAAATGTTGCTATTCTTTTCACCATTTTTTTAAAAAATATAGTGTTTTTTAATTAAAATGCTTTATACTAGCATAGAATGGTTCATTATTGCTATTTAAATTATTAATAAATAGTCATATAATTAAACATTTTTAGTTTTAATTTCTCAAATGGTAAATAGTAATAAAAATATTCATGGACAACAGAGCATCTTTGAGGGCTCTGTTTTTTTCAGAGAGCAAAGTAGTCCTGAAACCATAAACTTTGAGAATCTCAATCATAAAATCTTTTAGAATAAATATGTTTCAGAATACAGAGGCCATGGGTTTTTTTTTTTCTGAGTTCCATGTATAACTTTGCTAAGGAATTAAAAATGAGAGAATGGAGAAGATAAAGGAAGAAGGATAGATAAAAGAAAGAAACAAGGACAAAGAACACATTGCAAACAACTGAAGGGAGCATGTTGGTTCTCTGTGTCTCACTGGCCCTGTCATATAGACAACAATGTCGGTTCCGTAGGAATAAATAAATCACAGCAAAGATCAGAAGTGCCCCCCAACTACCCTCAGAACCACATTCATGGGCAGTTCATTGGATATGATGAAGTATGAAAAGGGAAATATACGGACCTTCAGGTTAAAAAAGTAATAATTAATATGAAATTTCTTAAACTCCATTTTGCCAATCATAAGGGCACATTTTTATTTCATGTCAGTTTCAAGAGCTTTATTAATGAAAAATAAATACATAAAATAATTAATTAATTAAAAACCTAACAGTCACTGAATTATTTGCATGTGCGTGATTTAAATGCACAATAAATCGTGACAGAGTAAGCATTTTTTTTTTTTTTTTTTTGAGACAGAGTCTCACTCTGTTGCCCTGGCTAAGTGCCGTGGCGTCAGCCTAGCTCACAGCAACCTCAAACTCATGGGCTCAAGCGATCCTACTGCCTCAGCCTCCCGAGCAGCCGGGACTACAGGTATGCGCCACCATGACCGGCTAATTTTATATATATATATGTGTGTGTGTGTGTGTGTGTGTGTGTGTGTGTGTGTGTGTGTGTGTGTCCAGCTAATTTCTTTCTATTCTTTTAGTAGAGACGGGATATCGGTCTTGCTCAGGCTGATCTGGAACTCCTGAGCTCAAATGATCCTCCCGCCTAGGCTTCCTGGAGTGCTAGGATTACAGGCATCAGCCACCGTGCCTGGGCAATAAGCATGTTTTTATCATTCAAAAATAAATAAAAATAAAAATTGATTGTAAAGCAACCAGGATGTCCCAGTGTATATACATAAATCATAAATCATAGGAAATAATAAGCTCATCGTTGTGCCAATCTAATACCAAATCAGTAAGTCTATTTAGTGCTTATAATGTAGTGTTACATTGATTTAATGATGCTATTAGTGATATTTGCAGTGATTGGACTGGCATAAACAATTAGTATTTAGGATACTCTTTCTCGGTAGAAAAAACACCTAATTCCACTAATTGCCTATAGTTCTGCTTCCATTAACTGAACACTTTGTACATGCTAATAATCTTATTATCAGCTGCGGCTGAGTTAATTAAAATTCATGTGTACAAGCATAGACCAAAATTTATGTATTCTGATCAGCTTTTATATATTAAACAAAATTTTGGAAGACCAAATTTAAACATTAATTTCCAGAAAGTGCAAAAGTATTAAAAAGATGCATATGCTGAATTAATTTATGGCCAACTCAAAAGAAGTTGCAAAAATAATTTTAAATTTTGATTATAAGATAACAGGAATTATGCCAGATCTTCCTTTTGAATGGAAAATACAATGTTTTCAGAAAAGCATTGTTCATTCTTTTGAGTAAAGGAATATATCCCAAAAGGGCTTTATTGATTTGTCTTTTTTTCTGAAAACAGGATACATTCTAATTTACTTTGTAGGTCTCCAAATCAACCTGAAATATATTTATTTTTTGTTTACATTTTACTATTTCAGAGTTTAATAAAACATTTGTTAAGTAAAGTGTATAGATTCAGTCCTGAATAAAAAAAACTTTCCTTATTTTTATTTGTTAGAGGGATAGTATATATAACATTCTATTTGTATCTAGCAATGGTGATTTGAGTTTTAAAATTTTATTATTTATAACTCTAATCATTAGTGACAATGAACACAGACTGGGCAGCATTTTACCATGAAGAATGTCACAATATGTTTTAGCTACATTCACTGTGTTATTAATAATGAAATAAAGATGTTAGGTATGACTAATCTTAACCAGACTTTATTCAAGAAGAATCCTTCTAGCTGGGACAATCTGAAATGAAAATAAGTATTCCTGCACCTTAGATTTATTCCTTAAGTATTCAAGCTGCCTTGATTCTCTCAGTTGGGGGTTGGCAAGTGTTGTGTTGTCGCAACACAACCTACATTATGCGGTAAGGACAGTGAGTTACAGTGTGCTTTTTGTTTAAGAACAGATTGTCCTTAAAAAGTATGATTAATTATGTGTGTATATAACACATGTGTGTCTATTTTATGCACGAACTAATTACCAAATTTTTTTTTTTTTTTTGAGACAGAGTTTCACTCCGTTGCCCTGGCTAGAGTGCCATGGTGTCAGCCTAGCTCACAGCAACCTCAAACTCCTGGGCTCAAGCAATCCTTCTGCTTCAGCCTCCCGAATAGCTGGGACTACAGGAATGTGCCACCATGCCCGGCTAATTTTTTTTAAATATATATATTTTTAGTTGTCCAGCTAATTTCTTTCTATTTTTAGTAGAGACGAGGTCTCACTCTTGCTTGGGCTGGTCTTGAACTCCTGAGCTAAAATGATCCTCCCGTATTGGCCTCCCAGGGTGCTAGGATTACAGGCGTGAGCCACCGCACCCAGCCCTAGTTACCAAAAATTGAATACCTGAGATCTAATCTTTCTAACAGCAATAAAAGCAACAGAAAAAAGTGATAAGATGATGTTTTTTTCCCCAGGAAAAAAAAAACCCTAGAACTATTAGTGCTATTGACCTCAAGTTAAATTTAGGCAAACAGAAAATGTTGTGCTAGGTGGAACTTTCTTTTCAATCTTCCTCTTTCTATTTTATTAAAACAAATTTATCAAAATTTTTATGATCTTTTTGTTATTCATTGCTTTTGAGGCACATTTCATAACTGTAATACACCTGTGTATACTCCCAAACTCCTAATTGCTAAATCAAAAAATCAGTTTCCAATTCTTACGTTATTTAACTCCTCTGAATTTGACATACTTGTGCATGTCTTTCTTCTTGAAATTTTCTCCTGCTATGACTTTCTTTAAATCCTTTTACGTGGTTCTCCTCCTACATACATGATGTTGCATTCTCAGTGTCTACCAACGGTTCTTATTTGTCTATGACTGTAAAATGGAGTCTTTTCTAAGGTTCCATCTTTAGCCCTGACCTCTTCCCTTGCTACCATTCTGAAAAGGAATATTTTACCTGTTCCTCAAATCAGCTACCAACTCTACCTGATTACTTTCAAAACAATATCTCTGGGCTGGGCGCAGTGGCTCACACCTGTAATCCTAGCACTCTGGCAGGCCGAGTTGGGAGGATTGCTTGAGCTCAGGAGTTTGAGAACAGCCTGAGCAAGAGCAAAACCCCATCTCTACTAAAAATAGAAAGAAATTAGCCAAACAATTAAAAATATATAGAGAAAAATTAGCTAGGCATGGTGGCACATGCCTGTAGTCCCAGCTACTCAGAAGGCTGAGGCAGAAGAATCACTTGAGCCCAGGTGTTTGAGGTTGCTGTGAGCTAGGCTGACGCCACGGCACTCTAGCCCTGGCAACAGAGTGAGACTCTGTGTCAAAGAAAAAAAAAAATAACAACATCTCTGACCTCGAATCATAGGTACTCAATAGTATTCAGTGCAGCTTTCTTACGTATTGCACAGTTGAACCTAGGTCACCATCTCCAAAACTGAACTCATTATCTATCTCCTAATTATGTATTCACAATCTCAGCCAAACCCACTACTTGAGAGCAAGTGGAGTTCCCCTTTTATTCCACTCAGCAGAATGGGAGATCTTGTTTATTTATCTAAATACACCAAGGAAAGTGAAGCTCTGCAGAGTTAGAGACTATTTCTAATCTATTTTGTTCACTACTTTCACCTAGTTCTACTCCCTTGGAGGAAAAGAGGTATTATAGAGCGATTCATCTGTCACCCCCCTCCACACCCAATTAGTCCCCAACTTCTCTTTATTCCTCATCCTAAAAGCCTCCGCAGTTCATTGCTCTGCCACATTCTTAGTTTATTATTTTATCATCCACGGCTTCAGATATTATAACAGCTCCCTAACTGATTTTTCTGCTTCAGGCCTATTAGTCTACAGAATTATCTCCTCCTGATTAGACTTTACAATGATTCCAATTCCTTCAGATGACACAGAAGCCCTTTCCTTATGCAGCTGCTACCTACTCCAATGTCATCTCCTGCTCGGCACTTTCCAAGGGCGACAGCATCTACCCATATTCACTGATTTTAAATTTACTAAGCACGTGATTTGAGGCAAAACACCATGCTCCTATCATATGGGACATATATACAGTACAGATATTAATATAGATATAGATCCTGGCGCAGACACAAAGATTTAGATATAGACACAGATATAGACAGATGTAAATATAGATATTTTTAATCAACCGTCGCCAATTCTTCTACTCATTCTCCTAAGCCAGTTCAAATGTATGTCCTCAGTGATGTTCTCCCTTCCATGCACAGTGAGGACTAAGGTGTTCTCCACGTTTTCTTGCACAATCCTGACAGTATCTATGTTAAACCACTTTGGACATTGTGTTTATACATCTGGACTATAAAATCCTTGATGGCATATCTTTGTATGTGACACAGTGTCATGGAATCAGTAATAAAAATGTTTGATTAAAGAAATAGGAATTTATAAATGACATCTGTTATCAAAGTAATCTACCATGTAAAAAATATAATTTAAAATATACCTATCCAAGTAGCAGTGGTATAAAGAACTTCAGATTAGAATCCTATACATAAAAATTCATTTCTGAATCATTTCCTTAAATATAAGGCCATTCATTAATACTTAACATAAGAAAAATAAATCCTTATATAAAAAATAGAAGGAATAAATATTTACTTATGTAAAGTATAATTTCAACATTAGAAACATCCCTCTTTTTCTCTTTTTAATCTGTTAATTAATAAGTAAATTTTATAGTAAGAATGCTTACAGTTGAGAATTTGATTTTAAAGTCCAAATTGCTCTGAAAGATGTAAAAATAAACTTTTTATTTTGTTTACACTTTTATGTGAGTGTATATATTTATTTGGAAACTTCGCTTTACAAGAAATAATCTTAACACTGATTTACAGTGAAAGAAAAAGAGGATATAAATACTAAGTAAAATAAGCCAGACACAGAGAGTAAAGTGCTGCATAATCTCACTTATATGTGGAATCTGAAAAATAGTCAAATACACTGAAAAAGGGAATCCAAAGGTGGCTACTGGGGCAGGGCAAGAGATGGGTGGAAATGGCGAGAAGTGGGTCAAAAAGTATGAACTTGTAGTTATGTAAGATGAATAAATCCAATAAATATTATAATAAAAGTAATGAATAAATATAATATACAGCATGAGAACTACAGTCAATAATATTACACTGTATACTGGAAATTTGCTAAAAGACTAGATTTTAGGTATATTTTAGGTGCACACATATGCACAAAAAGTAACTCTAGAAAGTGATGAGTGGGTTAATTTACTTAACTGTAGTAATTATATATGTACAAGCATATATACACATGTCTATAATATATATACGCATGCATCTATGTATCTATCTCTCTATATATATATCAAAACATCATGTTATACACCTTAAGTAAATACAATGAAAAATGCAAAGTCAAATTTAAGTACTTTAGTCCTTGACTATTTCTATTAGATTCAGTTCTGCCCTCAGTGAGCAAGGCGGTAACTCCACTAAGACAAGTTCATTGGAAACATGGAAAAGAACATTTCCTCATTTTTTTCAGCCATGTTAATCTTTTTTTAAAATTAAAAATGGTTGGTGTTTTCACTTACACAAAATGTGTGTGCATTATCTGCAGTCAAGAGTTGTGGGAAATCTGAAACACAAACATGTTCTGCTCAGTATCAGGATAATATATGACAGTTTAGACTTTAAAAAGAAAAAAACCACATATTTCCCTTCCCTTCATGCAAAGCATATTTTCATCTTGATGTAACCATCACAATAGACAACAAATTGGGATAAACTTCGTAGCAACAACAATTACAATTGACCCTTGTACAATGCAGGGGTTAAGACCACCGACCCCTGAGGAGTCAAAAATCCATGCATAACTTTGACTCCTTAAAAACTTAACTACTAATAGCAACTATTGACCAGAAGCCTTATTGAAAACATAAACAGTCAAAAAACATACATTTTTTGTTATATATATTATATGTGCTTTTTTTGTTGTTTTTTTTTTTTTTTTTTTTTTTGAGACAGAGTCTCATTCTATTGTGCTGGCTAGAGTGCAGTGGTATGATCATAGCTCACTCTAACCTCAAACTCCTGGGATCCAGTGATTTTCCTGCCTCAGCGGCCTGAGTAGCTGGAATACAGGCACAGGTCACCACACCTGGCTAATTTTTTCTATTTTTAGTAGAGACGGGGTCTCGCTCTTGCTCAACCTGGTCTCCAATTCTCAAGCAATCCTCCTGCCTTGGCCTCCCAGAGTGCCAGGATTACAGGTGTGAACCACCGTGCTAGGCCTGTATTCTTATAATGAAGTAAGATGGAGCAAAGAAGATTTTATTAAGAAAATCATGAGGAAGAGAAAACATATTTACCATTCATTAAGTGGAAGTGGATCATCATAAAGGTCTTCATTCTCATCATCTTCACTTTAAGTAGGCTGAGGAGAAAGAGGAGAAGGGTTTGGTTTTATTGTCTCAGGGATCTCAGAGGTGAAGAAAACCCACACGTAAGTGGACCCATGCCGTTCAACCTGTGTCGCTCAAGGGTCAGCTCTAGTCAAAGAGAATCTGAGAAGCTGCAACTCTAATTCAGGTCATATGATAATAGAGGTAAAGAAAGGGAAAAGGAGGAGGAAAAGGTCAGCAATTCCATTTTGCATGTGGAAGAGAAGATGGGAGGAAAGCCATAGCTTCCTCACCATTGAGGGTTGGCGCGTGTTTGCTCTGCCTCGCCAAGGACAATGTGCACAAGGGACAACCAACAGGCAGTGTAGACCTGGGAATAAGAGTTGATGGCCTGGAGTGGAAACTGGCTATAGAGTCTCAGTCTTTCTTGCGAGTCCTCCATGAATTTGGAGGTTGGGTTAATTTTGCCCTATTTAAAAAAAAAAAATTCTCAGAAAATAAAAGGTATTTTTTTCTTTTCTATTATTCCTCTAATATCCAAAAAGCTCAGTTTTAGTGACTCTTCTAGTGCTGCTTTCAAACTTCTCCTGGTCAAACATACAGTTTCCACTAATACTAATAGCTCACTGCACATTCACTGTGCTGATTTCCACTGTAAAATGACCACACTTCCTACCCTTCGCTGTTGGTGGCATTGTCCTAAGGACTCACTGTGAGTACAGGACACCCACTGCTGTCATTTTTTTCTTGTCTCATATTAGTTTCCAGTGGGTTCTGATATGATTTCATCTGCTGCTGGGTTCTTACCAGTATCTTGCTACCTCATTAGC
Source organism: Avahi laniger (assembly GCA_963575035.1). Lineage (NCBI taxonomy): Eukaryota > Metazoa > Chordata > Mammalia > Primates > Indriidae > Avahi > Avahi laniger. The sequence goes on from CAUYSK010101012.1 coordinate 11,183, forward strand.
AAGCATCATTCAACACAAACACCTGAGCCGACATGATGCCACCTTGCTCAGCCTTTTGGCTTTTCCTTGGGACTGTCCAACATAGTCTCCTTTCTCTTCACTACAAGAGGACTGTCAGCCCTTTGTGAGCTGATAATTAATAATCAATTTACATTTGATAATAAATTGCATTATATCATACTTTGGCACCTGAGTAATTTATTTTCATTGCACTAGGAGCAGCTCATCAGCAATTACAGTGAAAGCAGGTTCACAGTCTGTGATTCCTTCCTTTCGTATAAAGTCTGTGTAATGGGAAGCACTGCTGTATAAAAGAGGCGTCACATAGTATAACGCATTAATTAATTTTTCTTGCTATATTAAGCGAGCTCAGGATCCTTACAAGAAAGGTGCTATTTAAGCATAAAATATTGGTGTCGTATCTGCACTTGCATAGCTTATAAATTATATCTTGAGATTTCCCAGACACGAAGCAAGTTTTTACCATTGTCAGCAAGCAAAGCCAAAGTAGCTGTTCAAGAGGGAGCCTCCTGCGTCATCAAAACAATTGCCAGCTGAGCCCTGATCCCTTCATCCTTACCGGTTAACATTAAGTGGCTCACATAGAAAGAACATAGTCCGATTTCTAGGTGCCAGGCTGAACTTGACAGGGTAACAGAAAATGATTTTCTTGACTCATAAAGATAGCAAACTAGATATAAATAAGATTTATGGCAAATAACTTTGATATACTAAACTGTAGTTTCTTCTAAACAAAACAGCATTTATTAAAACCATGTATTTTCCTCCAAAATTGTGGACTGTTATATGTCGATTAACAAGTTGAATAAGGTATTATTCAGGTAAAACATTTAAATGAGGGAATATACAGTTATTCACTTTCAAAGTGTATGGAAAAAAGTTTTGTTAAAATCTCATATTTAAATTTATTGATCCCTGTGCAGTGCTTAAAGTAGTAGATTTCCAATAAATGTTAATTGAATGAACCATACTTCCCTGAGAGTGTATGAAAATGCTATAACCTGTCAACTAGTAAGTTTAATGTGGTATTTTATCTTGTTTTGCACTTAGGTTAAAATTATTTTTCATTCATTGGATTATCTATTCATGTGTTCTATTCATCTGATCTGATACAAACAACTTGTTTTGTGGTGATCTAAGTGTTTTATTCGAATCAAAATGGGGATTGGTTTAGTGAATAGGTTAAGAACAGTATGGTGGATGCATTCTACTTGCATTTGAGTTTCAACTAGATCATTAGTATAAAATGAAACAGTTCATCGAAGGCATGCCTACTTTAATGCCTAGCATATAGTCAGTCCTCAACAAATGTTAACAGCTCTTGTTAGGCAACTAAGTGGAAGATCGCTTACTAAACATGCTGACATTCTGCAATAGGTCACAAATATACGTTAGAGGCTGTATATTAAATAATCTATACAACTCTTCTTATTGCCTCAATTGCTAATTTGGGGTTCCTTTCAGTTCCCTGAAACGAAGTCCCTAGGCCAAAACTTAAATGGCATTGCTAATTAGAGCATGAGTGCCATCTAGTGGTAGCTATGGCAAACTACAGGTTTATTGGTGAACAACAACAAAAAAAAATAGGTGTTGAAAATGATCTGGTTCTGCTTTATAATGCAGTCTCGGAATGAGTCTCAGGCAAACAAATGAGGCTTCTTATCTATACGCTATTCAACCAATAAAAAAAGTAAACACGACGTGCATCAAAGTGTCGATGGAATTTAGTTCCTGGTCCACATGAGGCATACAGTCTAGTTCTATTCATAAATACTGACATAAAAATTTTTAAGCTGGATTATGAATGAAAATTAGAAATGATATGAGTCCAGATGTAGATGAGACCAGGAATGGCTGGAATATAAAGACAGGTATAGTATTTGATAGCAGTACTTTTTTGAAGGAAGATTATTCTGATTTAGGGACAAAAGACAGATCAAGTTAATGTAACTGAAAGGCTTGGGAGACAGGGAAGACACAGGAAATGATCAAGATGCAACATATGACCATTCTTTAAAACAAGACACAATACATTAGACTGATTATAAGAAGTCGTTATAAATTTTTATCCCAGTTTGAGAAGATTGAGGTGTAAACAGAGACAATATAGAGAAATATTTGGTCATTAACAAATGAATCATAGGTTTTGTTCCTTTATAAAAAGAGCTCTATATGACAAGATCTTGGTGAGAAAATGCTACACAAAATAGTAATTAAACACTTATAGAAGTATGTGTATTAAATTTGATAGCAATCCGGAGACCAAAGATATATTCAAGAAAAAAAAATAGAAATGCTTATCTAAAGGCAGCCACTAGATGAGAGAAGTATTATAATAAAAAAGTTTACTTTTAGATTAGTAAGATTTCAACAGTTCCTTCTGTTTTCTAAAATTGTATCTGTTTTCTAAAATCTTAGTTTAACTGCCAGTGGTTTTTGTTCTTTCCTAAGGAGAAACATTTTTGTTAGACTAAGGGTCTAACACAAAGAGTGTGCATGAATTCCACATAGAGGAGGTCAGACATTTGCAGCTTCTTTAAGCAAAATTTGGTACTGTGACCACCAAAACAATCAAATTACAGCTTCTCTCTCATACCTCTTAATGGTTTGGCTTGCAGATGTTTCCAAGACATCCACAAAGTAGGCTATGTTCTTTAGTGTTGTTTACTGAAGCAGCTGTTAAATTAATTAAGTTGGTATATTTTCCAAGTAAGATTAAGATATGTTTACTTCTGCTTTCACAAAACAGCTGTGAAATAAGTACAAAGAAACACAAAATATAATTAAAATCGTCATATTTTGTCCGGTGCAAGTGAAAGTTTACTATTGGTTCTTCATGTTTTATTTTAAATTTATAAGCAATACTAGTGTGTATGGACAACATGGATTTTGTTTCATTAACTTTATTTTTATTTAAGCACTTTCATGTTTACCATTCTTATTAACATATAACATAGAGGATTAAAACATCAAAACAGAAAATGTAAATGCTAAAACTAGCTCCAGTAGGCAAAGTAAGTGATCCAAAAAAGATGATTGATCTAGATTTGAATTGAGAATTGCTCTGTTTCCCTACATTTTATGCTATAATTTGGTGGGATATAACAGTAGATATGCTCTATTGACTAGAACCTAGAAATCTATGTGTGGCAAATGAAAGGAAAGGGAAAGGAGGGCCTGATTTAAAGAAAAAAATCTGTAACACAAATAAGACAAAAGCTTAGAGGCAACTCAACTGCTACAGATGTGCTACATCTGCTTGCTTGCCCACTGGGGACTAGAAGATAAAGAGATTAAGACATTTATACAAAGATGGCTAGACAACAAGATCAGATAATCAACATGACAGCTACGTTGAGGCACCATAACCATAGCATGGAGACAATGACCTGATAAACCACTTAAGCAGCATGCAAACAATATTTTTAATTTATTTAATGTTCAAATGATATTTTATCAGGGTACAGTATGTGCTGGTTAATTCAAAAATGTCACTAACATTATGAAATAGAGAGAAACAAGTGGTCTTTTAATAATGCTGTTTTATTAAGTAAAAAGCATTGAGATTTTATAACGAGGCACAAATACTTTTATGTCTTTTAAATACACACCTTAAGAAAATCCCATTTTCCCATAATAATAATAGAAAATCTTAGTCATTACATATGTGAAAAGATCTCAGGGGACTTAGAAAACATAAGTTAGTTTGTTTCTTCTTGGTGGAATTCTAAGTGGAGATTTTATTCTGTTTCTTACTTTAAGCACTGCTGTTTCTCTAATTTCAGACACTGACCTTCTTAAACCTGAACTTTGTGGATATAATAGGATACGGAAGTGTACATGATCTTATAGAGTCCTCACTTTCCAAACACAATGTTGTAAAAATATATAGCACAAAAAATCCATAATAGCAAAATTCTAGCTTTTTCAGAAAGTTGAATCAGAGAAACTGATATGTGCATATTGCATAAACATTAACATAGAATATATAATTGCATAATATTATGAATTGGAACATTATAAAATATAAAAAATGAGAATATATATAGTCATTCTTTCTGGGTCCCAATGAAATGTAGCCAGGTAACTTAGTCACCCCCAAAGAATGACTTGAAGTTAACTTTCTACATTTGAACTGACAGAAATAGATCTTACTATTTTTAATTAACCAGGTTCAACATCTCCTTTCCCTCTCTCTAACTTATCAGATAGATTCGAAAGGTAAAGTGCTATTACATTACCTACTTGTTTCAAAAATATGTTCACACCCTGTTCTTGCAGTAATATTGCTCTCTTTATAAAAAGTTAAAACATCATAAGTCTTTAGTTGTTTGATTAAAAAGAGATAAAGATTTAATCCATCTACATCATTAAAAAGGTAAATTTTCTTTTTCACTTTAATTGTAGGAGGGCACCATGAAACATGTGACTGATAGTGTTTCTTTTTTTACGTTGGCTACTAACATTCTTAATGGTTAAACTTAGGACAGTTTCTAATAAAACGTCAATGAAGTTTTCTCTATAAACCCCATGTCTGGCTTCATCTCATCTCTCCTACTATATCACTTTACTCTTTGTCTTGATTTTACTGACCTACATTTTTAATTCATTTTTAATTTAATAAATTCGTATAACCCAACTTACATTCTTTCTGGAACAAAGCCAATTGAAAGAAAATATATGACATATATGATACAATGGCTCAAAAATGCCAAAATTATCAAATCATGTGTAATGGAAAGGTGTTCTAGGAAGGGAAGAAAACTAACAGCAAGCTCACTTTCTATACCCGCTTTAAGGCTGTGTGTGCCCAATTGTAAACATGGAAAAGCAAAAACTTCATTGCACAATATAAAGAATGCTTTAAAGCTCTTACACTTTGAATGTATTCTGTGACATATTTAAAGAGGTTGTTAAAATCCTGGTGATGCTCTCTGTGAACCCACAGCCTAATGCTGGAGTAGAGTCGGTGGAGCAGAGAAAAAGCCAGAGAAGTGGAATCTCAGCAACAATCCCTCAGTTAACACATAAGGAAAACAACCTAATTACTGGAAAGCAGGAACAAGAAAATAAAAAGTATGGAAGGGTAGAGAAGCATTAAATGAGCACAAATTTGGCTTTGCTACGGGACAAGAACTCAGCCTAGATCCTGAGGGTAGCGATTAAAAGCAGAGACTGGGTGTTTGTACAACATCCGTGGATGAATGAGAAGAAGCCAAGAAACAGGAAAAGACTAATTTTAATTACCAGAAAAGCTGCAAGAGAAAGAACACAGAGCTAGTGGTAGACGGCTTCCAGCTACAGGCTGCATGGCACTGTACCCTCCTTGCCAATTAGAGCCAGTCAGGCCCCACTGGGGGATTAAGTGAGCAGAGGAATCAGCTTCAGTGCAGGGGCAGGCTGGGCTCAATCACACATGAAAGACAGACACGAAGTGCGACCCCAGACTCCCGTGCAGTTTCATATATAGACACACAGAAACAGAAAACAGTGCGTGGGATTTCCTTTCCATTAAATACAGATGCAAACCACGTTCTCTAAGGAAATATATTGCAAGGAAATATAATATAATACATTTAACAAATGCTCAATTACCATCAGACCAATCGAGGGAATTGCAGAATGACTCAGAGACTCAGAGAGGAAAAGTAGAGGGGGGGACTGGCAGAACAATGGCACTAAAGCTGCCACACTGTGGATTTACTACCTGTGTTATTTTTCCAATTACAGCTATCGTGACATAAAAATTCAGAGAAAGGGCCGCGTCTGAGACTTTTCCTTAGCTTTCTGAGAACCGACACAACACAAAAATCAAGAAGAAATCAAAACAGGCATCTAACAGTCCTTAGATGAAACTCGCCAAGTACATAAACAAGAGAGAAGTGCTTCCCGTTCAGGACCTAAGCAAATCCTCCGAAGTGAGAAAGTCCACTCTCAAACCGACCCAAGTGAACGCACCAGTCCGAGCTGCTGCTGTCAGAGGTGTAAGCCAAAGGCTCCTGGAATCAGAAGCAGACAGAAGCAGGCGGGGAGAGGAAGGGACTCTTCGCCCGCGCCCTCCCGTGCAGCCTTCAGCCAGCACGTTGGCTCTGGGATCTGCGAACGCGAAGTACCCAAGGGTTGCAGAGCAGAAACGCGGGGCACGCGGGGCCAGCCCTCTGCACTTAGGGGGTTGACTAGTGAGACGAGCGCAGAAACACACAAAACCCTTCTTGAGGCACACAGTCCGCCGAGCCCGGGGACGTGCTAAGTGAACCCCTTCGGCGCGGGGCGGGGCGCGGGGCCGCTCCGGGAGGACACGGCCAGTGAGAGGCGCATTGGAGGGGACACGCGAGCCCCACACGCACCAGCCGGAGGAGGCGCCGCACCTGCTTCCCAATATAACCAGCCGCGGAGTGGGGCGGCGCGACTGCGAGGAGGCGGCAGCCAAAGTGCCATTAAAGCTCGAGGCGGAAAGGACGCGTTACCTGGGTCCCCTCTTCTGGGAGAGGCAGGGCGAGCGCGAGGATCCCCTCTGAATGATTAAAAACTCCGCAGTTCTCCTCCGCCGCAGGCTGGAAAGGAACCAAGGCGCTGCTCTACCTGAACTGTGCCGATGGGCAGGAGGACGGGAGACAGGAACTGAGAGTCACAGAGGAAGGACAGCGGAGTCTGGCATCTCATTGGTAAGAGGCTGACATCCCTTTGCCAGTGACTGCTTTCTGTGACTGTGCACTTCGTCTCCCAGCCAGTTAGGGTTTTTGACACGCTCGTTTCTTCTGCAAAGCCGCCCTTTCTTGCCTTGTTGCCAGAATGTATAAACTGTTAAGATGAGGCTTTTAAAAAATGCTGTTTTTCTCTGTTGGGATTTTATGTCTAAAAGTTGAAGCAAGAGTAAATATAGCCTATTTGTGTATCTCATAATACTACCCAAAATAAGAGCAAATGGTTCCTAAAAATACATTGTAAGGTGAAAAATGCCAGGATAGGGTAAGAATGTTTCTGCAAAAGAAACTAAATGTTCAAAAAATAGGATATTGTTCTCAGGTATGTCTTATGATTGAGCAATGTCTTTTTGAGGATAGAAGCCAAATATCTGGGTATCTGGCAGTACAATAACTTGTTAAAATTCAGTAGGGATGCTCTATAAGTGGAGTTCTACAAAGTTCAGACGACTGAGGAAAATAGTATCTTGGATTATGCTGAGCTTTTTTCTAAATGTTGTATAGGATTGTGGTAGATTAAAAAATATATGAAAATATGTTCCAACATCCTTATTGAGTTTTTTAATTGGGATAAGTGGGAGAGAATATTAATCTGCACTTATATAAACATGATGTACAATAAGCTGAGAATTACTCTGAAGACCTGAACATTTTTTAAGTTGTTTTAACTAAATTTATTTTGGAAAGAACCAGAAATCCACTAAATTGGAATTATTTTATATTTAAAATTTATAACCTTTCTAGTATGAAAAATACAATTTCATGTGGTAATTTAAATGTAGGTTTGGAAGCAAAAAACTTTGAAAACTGTTGTATGGACAATGCTTTACCTACATCCAGTTCATCTGTTTCTTAATTTAAAAGGGGAAATCATTTAGAGGACCCATACTTCTACTTTGAGTCTCAAGTTTAACTGGACAAATAAGGATGAAATAAGATGTTCATTAGATACCAGCATTAAAAAAAATAAAACAAAGTCTAAAAAATTAATGAAGATATAATTGATTACTATTGAATTGCAACAGAACTGCAGAACTACTAATGACCATTACAGTGAGCTTAAAGAAGTTCATCATGATTAATATTGTAAACCTAAATATAAAACATTAGAAATCTAATCATTAGGTCATTCTTTTTTTTTTCAAAGTGCCTGTAGTCAATTTTGAGCAATTCTCACCTATCTTTGTATATTCCCTTATTTACGCTCAAATTATTATAAATTATGTGTGGACTAGTAAATTGAGACTTAAACTTGACAAACATATGTTTGCTCTGACTCAAATGGAAAAAAGAAAATGACAATGTAAGAATATGACATATAAAACAAATGATTAAAAATAAAAGATATTATATACAAAGGTTAGCTAAGTGTAGTAGAGATAAAAAAGCATAAAATTAAGAGTTAGAAGTTAAAAAAGAAAATACTATATAAAAATAAAATTTGATGAGTAACCTAGCTGGAGTGTGAGGGGATAATAATAGAAACTGAAACACTTATTTCAAGTGTCAATGCTCTTGTGCAGGGATTGGTATAGCCTTTAAATTATTCTTCTTTAAAACTTCTGAAAACTAAGAAATGAGGAGAAAAACTATTAATTTTAATTTCTCTCCGATTACAAAGGCAACTAAATCTGTAAGTTGTGAGACACATACATACCAGGGTGCCTTTGGAAAGAGATCCAAAAAGCTACAGTTGTGGAATTTTTAAATCAGTGGGTGAAACACCTGAATGTTTCTCGAGTTGAGCAATACTTCAACTGTTAGGTGGGTTGAAACCTTTATTAACTTATGGAGCTGAACTGAAATAAAATCATGAACATACACATAGGATATGTTTGCTTAAGAAGAATCATTAAAAATCAGTAGCTTGTGAAAATTTACTTCAATCTTATGTGTCCAATTAATACAACTGTTAGAAATGTCCCAGGTTTGGCCAATATATATTTCGTTAGAAATCTTTTTTTTTTAGCAGTTTAGCCAACCTTTCCCACCTTGAGGATAAAGGTAGGAAAGAGTGTGGTTGAATGTGAAAGCTGACTTAGCGATAAGGACCAGAGGGTGTCAGTAAAGGGCAGAGGGCCCTATGGATAAAGAAAGTAGCTGGCCAAGGAATTTTGGAGTTTGTCTTACTTCCAGACAAAACAAAAGGGATATTTTTGTGAAGATTAAAATTACAAAGATGGAAATTTGTCTAGATGGCTATGATTGTGTAAAGATGATTTAATTAAACATAAGTTCGATTGGCTAAAACAAAGTTACAGCAGAGTTTAATGTCCCCACAATCCCTCAACAACTAACCTAGGATTTCATGAGGCTGAGATATGTACAATATTGTGATCTGCTGAATCCATCCTACCACACATATTTTTATTGCCTATAGTCTTTGAATTGTCTTTTTAGACATATTTTTACAGAAGTTTTCCCAAGAGGTTGGGAATGTAGTTTTCCTACTTTAAATAAACCCATGCATTCATGTAGTTTGGTCTCTTGAAATTCTTACTTGAAGAGCTCAGTTTTATTCATCTTTTTCTTTTTTCTGAGGATGCAAAGATAAAATAAGAGAGCCATGTGTTTCTGACTAGATTTTGTTTAGAACAGTCTTAGAAGGCTGCATTAATATGTTACACGAACTTCTTAACACTTTATAGCAGGAAAAGAGGCTGGTCGGAAGCTCAAAGCAGTAGAATCCCTGCAGAGGTCTATTTTCTGAGCATTTGTGATCAATAACTCTACATTAGAGGCTGGTGCATTTATGGAGTATATAAAACTCCTAACCTTAAGATTTAGGATTAAAAAGTATTATGAACTACATTCCATATCCCTACCCATCCCTTTCAATTAAGTTCTCCTTTTTTATGATTTTTGGATATTCAAACGTGTATTTTAAAAAGGATTCTGATAAATGGAATATTATTCATTTATATTTTTCCCAGACACTTTAACAGTTTTTTAGTCAATTATTTTTACTTAAAATGAATAAAACAAATTGTAGTGTTTCAATGCAGTAGATATGAGAAGAATTTTTAAATGGCTATACTATATTTATTTACTTTTAAGAAAGATGGTTTTACAGGTAAATTCTTTCATGAACTAGATGTAACAGTTATATAATCTCTATAACTTCAGTTAGGTTTTACCTAACAAATATAAATATTTGTATAAGATAATTATAGAGAATTTTTATGCATATCAATCTCCATAAGTTAAAACACAGGACTTTAATTTCATATTCCAGAGTACTGGGTGCTATATTTTTGACATTATAGCCTCCTCAAACGTCAGCTAGTAGGAGTTAAAAGGTACTTAAAGTCTGGAAGATCCTCTTCTCCCAGTACAGGGAAATGGATCTTTCCAAATAGATCACAAAGAAATTCTGAAAAACGAATCAAAATTCTTGTCTGTTTTATGGAAATTAAAAAAATGAATCTACTATTTTAAATATAATAGAAAATAATGTGAGATTTATCATTTGAGAATCTTTAGCAATTACAGTCATGTTCTTTTCCCATGTGTTCCTTGTGATCATTGTCATTTTTAAACAGTTCCAAAAATGTTTCATTAGATACATTTGACAACACAGGTGTAAAATTGATTTTTTCTTTTTTTCTCAGTGGTTCCTTAAAAATTTATAATGACCTAAATAACTTGTTGCCTAGCTATCACTTTTTATTATTTTTTTCCAAATGAACTTCTCTTAACAGATCTGAGAGGACTCTCATATTTTCTCTTATGTCAATCATGGTTCCAATTATATACTCAATCTGCATAGATCAAAAAAGTTGAGATCTTGATAGAAAGCAAAGAGCAGGTGCATTTGCAAGAGTTTCCCATCAATCATATTGTTATAGTTAGTGTCTTTACTAGGAAATGTGGACCTGTGTATGGATTAAAGTAACTAGTCTGAGAATTATCCAAATTCTAAGCAATTGCGCTTTGGGCAAGGAGTTTTCATTTATCTGAGTGGTCAAAACTCTTTTGTATGACCATTGACTGGAAAAGTATAATTACATATTTAAAAATTTTATGAGAGGAGTAAGGATGTACTCCATGTCATTCTTATAGCTGTTAAATGCTCAGAAAGGAGTACATCTCATTTTCCATTATCACCCAGTAGTAAATGTAGCATATGGAGTTGCTGATTATGTAGGTGATAAAAAATGGATTGAAATTCTCTTCCTTTTGATAGTCATAATATTGGCAGAAACATTCATCATGAGGCTAAAAATACTGAGAAGTTCTTATTGAGAGATATTATGGTAGAATAATGATAGTAATAATGCATCTAGAGCCACAACCAGGTCTCTCAATGTATTTTCACAAATATTTCACCAGTTGAAGGAATTTGTATTTATGACATAATTGGTAGATAGATGGGATGTTTATTTTGTGAGAAATTTACTTTTAAGTATGCAAAGTTTTGTCTTTATTTTCTTAAATGTTTAATTTTATATTTAAAACATCAATTAAACTATTTTCTCTGAAATTAAACCATATGTAAAGGCAACATTCAAAGAGTTTGAACAATTATTTTAGTTCATGGAGGTCCTCCAATTTCAGTTTTATATAAAAATTTACTTTCAATGATGAAACATTTGCCGAGATACTATTGTTCTTCAGCCTTTAAAATTACAGAATTAGACAAAATCCCAAGTCATTAAAAATAATATTATTGGAAGTTACAAGCGAGTAACAACAGGAGTTTTTAAAGGAATTCTTGTTTTCTAAAAAGAAATTTTTATTTCATTGGCAATTTTATGATCATTGAATACAATATGGTTTCCTGGGCACCTGAACAGATTTCAGTGCTCCAAAATATCTCTGAAAATGTTGTGAAAAGTTTCATATTTAATCCATTAGGTTTATATTTTGTCTTATTTTAATTTATTTTAAAATTCTTCTCTTCATATTCTTTTCTAAAAGACATAGACTAGCTTAATATTGTCTCCCATATAAAAAATTAATGAAACAATTTGCTAGTGACCATTATTTTCTCTGATTTTGAGTATTTTCAATAAGGACTTCAACAATTATAGCATTTGTAGGTGAGTTGAACCCCTAAGCTTTAGAATTCAGTTTAATACTCTCTTCTTTTTATTATTTAATGCTGTTATTCTAATGGCACTGTATGAGCTGGTGAATAAGACTTCCTGATGCTAAAATAACCATTTCATTAAAAATCAGCACAAATCTCATGAGTTATTGATGATAAATAAATTGTGGAGGCACAGGATAAAGTGAGAAAATAATACCATTTAATGTTAGAAGGAGCTGTTCAGAGCTCCTATTTTCACCTATTCATATATTATTTATAAAGACTTATAAATAAATATACAAAAAAGCGAACTGACCTTTTCAACATTGGAAGTAATGGCAAAGATGGGCTGAGAACCCAAGTCTCTTAAATTTCAAGGTCAGTGTTTTGTTATAGTTTAGATACTTTTTTTACTGTGAAAATCTTGATTATTTTTTTATCTATTCAAATCAAGATTAGAACATAAGCATGTGTAATTTCCGTGTTGCCACAGACTATCTGCAAAACATTGTCTTTTAAGATTAAAAAATTTAAGATTCAATTATATTAACTGAGAGGAAACTGCTATACCCATATTAGTTTAACCAAGAACTGAGGAATTTAACTGCTAAATGAAAACTTTTTCACAATGAACTTGGTGTGCACTCAACAGCTAAATCAAATAAGTTTTTTGACAGTTTGAATTAGGAATCCTGGGAACATTTTAGAGAATTGCAATTAAGTAGGAAAAGGGATTTGAGTGATTTTTTTCATGGCATGTAAGTAAGGGAACATCCATTTCCTTTGTTACTAGTTTTTGGTTTTTTTCCAGATTGACAGTTTTTTTTCCCCCAGTAGTAAATGTTTAATGGGGGCACTAAACAAAATAGAAACTCACAGGAAATGTGGGCAGCAAAATATTTCTGTCTTTAACAAATCTGGAGTAAAATTTAAATCATAGGCTTTCTTAGGGTAATAACAATTTTAAAGCATTTGATAACAAACCAGACAGTACATCTCTAGAAATATGCACTACTCTTCTGTGTTTTAAAATTCAAATATCAACTTGTATACAACTTCTATTAATAGTTTTTCTGTTACAATAGTAAAGGAAGTTAATAGAGTGCAAATTTGAGCTTCCAATAGTATTTATTCTCATTGTATCTGAACCAAAGTTTATCTATGCTTAATTTTAATAATGTGATATAAATTATTTTAGAATGAATGTGCACACTAAAAAATTCTTCAGTAGACCTGAACATGATAAAAAAATAAAATCACAATAATGCAATTCAGTAGAAAGGACTTTAAATATTGCTGAGTTTTCTGGTATAACATTATTTTTACAGATTCCTTCACTGGAAGCTTTGTTGAATTTTGACAAGAGTGTGTGTGTATGTGTGTGTGTCTGTGTGTGTATGGGATGGATTACATTTTAAGACTCTCTTTTTTTTTTAAATACTAAATATTTAAAGGTGAAAGGAAAAGTGTACTATACATGGAGTAAAAGACTGCAACTAAACAGATTAATGTCTTATTTGAGGTTTTTTCTACCCTAAGCATATAGCCAAAATTTGCAAACAACTCCAGTACAAAATATAAATATATTCTTCAAGTCCAATGAACAAAAAGTCCTTAACAATCTTTGAATCCTTACTTTCTTTGGATATTTACTTTCTTAAAAGTTACTTTGAATTATTCGATATTTTCAAATAACAGCAATCTTAGGAGGAAAGAGTGGTTACTTGAGAGTTGAGTTAAATGATCCAGAATTGATCTTATACAATTTATTATATTAGCTGTGTTTAAAAATATATGACCACATTAGTTTTCATTCTTTTTTTTCCTGTTTTTAAACCTTCTCATAAGAAATCAAATGTTTTTTATTCTTTAATGTGGTCTTGTTAGTATGTATTTCAATGTGTAAAATTAATGAAAAGTAATTCCTTTCACATTTAAAGCAATTTCTACATTAGTTCACTCACTCAAATGGTCTACTGTGGGCAGTTGTAGTACAAAGAAAGAATATAAAGGGACATAAATAGTTCACGTCCTGGTGGAAGAAATAAACACTGAGAGTGAATGCAATTCAGTGAGAAACATGCATTGATAGAGGTGAATGTGGCTAAGATACAACTTTTCAAAATGTCTCCCTTTGGAGACTGCTGGTACTTTTCTCATACTGAGTCATTCCAGCCTGGACTATTTCATGCTACCATTGGTTCTATAATTGCTGCATTTACTTCCCAATGTCTAAGTTATTTTGAAGTAATTTAATTCTAAAATTTATCTAACCACTGAAATGTATACTGTGATTTTCTACGTCTCATTATGGCAACAACTTGAATATCTTAGAGACATCTAGTCTCTGGTGATACAGCCGAATCTGAGATAAAGTGAATAAGGCTGAGATGCTGTGAAAAAAACACAATTCCTATATGTTGTTATAAATAAACTTGATTTCTTTCAGATATTAAGTATGAAATATTAACGGTGCTGGTGAAATTTATTTTACAAGGATGGATTAACCGGGAAGATAACGAAGTTTTGCCCAGTCTCTTCCAGATAGTAGTAGTGATAATAGCAGGAGAAAACATTACTTTAATAATTATAATACTATATCTAACATAGGGAGCAGTGTGGACTAGAGCTGCAGGCCCTACCCCCAGGCCCCGGACCCGTAGGAACCAGGCAAGAGGTGAGCGAGCGAGCGGTGGGGGAGCAAGCATTGCTATCCTCACAGCATAAGCTCCACCTCCTGCCAGATCAGCGGTGGCATTAGATTCTCCTAGGAGCACGAACCCTGCCATAACCTGCGCATGCCAGGGATCTAGGCAGCATGTTCCTTATGAGAATTTAATGCCCGATGATCTGAGGTGGAGCTGAGGCTGTGATGCTAGCACCGGGGAGCAGCTGCAAATACAGATTATCATTAGCAGACAGGTTTGACTGCACAATAAATGTCATGCACTTGAATCATCCTGAAACCATCTTCTACCTTGCGCCGTCTGTGGAAAAATTGTGTTCCGTGAAACTGGTCCCTGGTGCCAAAAATGTTGGGGACCACTGGACTAGAGGATTTGGTGTTTGAATTTTAGGGTTCAGTTTAGTCCCTTATTTGTGTTACTTTAGATAAATCGCTTAACCTTTCTTTACATGTAAAATGGGGGCAATGACTGGCATTCAGTTGTGAAAATATATAAGGAAAAACCTTTACTTTTTAATGATAAAAAAGACAGTATTAAAAACATCAAAATATTAAATCTGGGAAGAAATTTTTATTTTAGTCTAATTCTCATTCTAAACTTAAATTATCTATATATCTACCAAAATACTCTCTTTTTGTGTGTGTGAGCATGGTGTCATTTTAATTATTAGAAGGAAATATTGAGATCTTTTAAACATGGACATTAAAGATTATACTATATATTTGATTTTTTATTCAAGTAGTTTTCTTGAATAGGTATTTCTTACAAACCTAGTACATATGGTACCGTTTGCTTTGGGGAATCCGAAGGAAGTGAGAATTTTGTTCTCTGACAATGAAGAGATGGAAAATAGTCAGTGCATAGCTTAATAAAACAGTTAAGAAAATATACTAATAAACATAATTATGGAGACATTGCCCAGACATTCTGAGGATCTTGGAGGAAAAGAAATGGTTATTGTGGAAATGGATGAAGCTAACTCCCCAGACAAAATGAGAAGCACTAAGACTTGAAGAAAGTTTGTTGTATTATAGATTGGCAAAAAACCTCAGTTGGCAGGAAGATAGACAGAAACAAGACAGATGTGTAGGAAAAAAGTAGGAAATCTAATTAATGTAAAAAAAAGAACTCTTTGTAATGCAAAAATAGAAATAAAAAATATATAAAATGACTTCTGGGCGTGGTGGCTCATGCCTAATCCTAACACTTGGGGAAGCGAAGGCAAGAGGATTGCTTAAAGCCAGGAGATTGATACCAGACTGAGCAACACAGCAAGACCCCATCTCTACAAAAAACAAAAAAAATTAGCCAGGTATGGTGGCATGTGCCTGTGGTCCTAGCTACTTGGAAAGCTGAGATAGGAGGCTTATTTGAGCCCAGGATTTTGAGATGGTAATGAGGTGGAATGACATCACTTCACTCCAGTCTGGGTGACAGAGCAAAACCCTGCCTCAAAAAAAAAAAAAAAAAAAATATATATATATATATATATATTTACATATATATATATCATGAGAAAATTTGGAGGGTTCTGAGATATAAAATTTTATCTCAAGATTAGATGGTATTTAAGATTCACCCTATTTTGACCTTTACTATTACTTAACCAAGTAATTTTTCTTCTCTGTCTATTAATCTCTCATTTAAGAGAATTAAAAATCAGTGAATTTAAAGGATTCTTTTCAGGCTTTGATCCACTGTTATATGACTGTGTGAGTTACGAGTTTTTGATGAAGAGGAAGATTCAAAGGAGTGAAATTCTAAGGATTGACAGTTGAGTCTAGGATGAACTGCAAACAGATAAAACAAGCGAAGAGGCCACATTCATGGCATATGGGTAGATCACAAAAAGACCATGGACTTGCTAGATTCAGATTTAACCCTGAGTCAACTGCTTCCCCAGGTGTTTCTCTGAGTAACGAAATAACCTAAGTTTTCATCTCTTTCCCTGTGAAAGAATAATATTAACTATTACCTCAGTTCTTAACATTTTTTGAAAGAAGGAATTGAGACTGTGTAGATACAGGAATAAAAATGATTTCCTTGTATCTTTAGGTATATATGCATATAAAACTTCTTTTTATCTTTAAAATGTTTAAGGCAGAAAAACATTTGAATTTTTTATAAATATACATGGGTACAATGACTCTAGTTTTTCAAATATAAAGAAAATTACTTATTTTCTTTGCACAATACTGAATGTTAATGTATATTTGCTGATAGTGACAAGTTTTCTTTTCATGTCTTAATTGTACTTGCTCATATTGAAAGTGATTAACTCTTTTTGACCATTTTTATTTTATTTTGCTTTGTTTCACCTGAAAAAAGAAAGTCTTTACTTTTCCTTTACAAAATTATTTACAACACAGATTCTATTTTAGAAGTAGAGGAAGATATTTCCCCTATTTTTTGAATCCCATGTAATAGCAAAATAGTACAGAATCCATTCACGTGAAATTAATAATTTCCCATAATTATTTTCTTTTTTCACTTTTATTATTGATTTTTCTACTTTTCAAATGTAATCTTATGAAATGGCTTATGCTGCAAATATAATGCATAATGCTAATTCATTAAAAACAAATTGAAACTACAATATTTTAAATTGTGAATTGTTTTTGGAATTTAGAGAAAAAAATAAAATGATTTAATTTCACCTTACAAACACTTTACAGATATGTTTTTCCAAAAATGACATTTAGATATATTACCATGATAGTTTTTTTTTTGGCTTGGCTACTTTGACTATGAGTTATTAAAAAGTAAACCAGTGTTATGATTTATTAGGTAAATCATATGATACTTCAAACATGTATATATGTCATATCTGTACAACCAATCAACTGCTTCTTGAAATATTTACTGATTATTCTGCTGCTGAAGAAAATACATTATATTAGAAAGAAATGGGAGAAATAAGTCTCACATAAGAATATTCTCTTTCAAAAAACTGTGAAAAGACTTTATTGAGTCTGGAGATCCTGGTTGGAGAGGAAAATAGAAAGGTGAAGAAAGCCACAAAGCTGACAGGAGAGGGAGCTGATAGAAAGGAATTTTACACTGTTAAGTGAGAAAGTAATTAAATACATATTCACATCATGAACTATTTTTAAAAACCCTGAAATTGATATTTCACCTGAAACAAAGATGTCTTTTTGTCTTTCCTCCATATATTTGTCTTATTAGATAATGATTTTGAAGATAGAAATACATGGTTTATTTTTTCAAATTGAATAATGAAATGACAGCTATTCGAAAATGCCATATAGTTGCTTGGATAAATATTAATGTAGAAGAAAGAAATGACCTAGTGTTCTCATTTCTTATTCTTATTACTTCTCTTTATACATTCTGTATGATCAGATGTCTCCTCCATATCATAACTTTAATAGATGTTTAAACATTAAGAGAACTAAGAACTTTCTTGATGTATTCTTCTGATTACGTTTTCTAAATGCTAATCTCTAGTTGGCTAGTGTTTGCCTTTAACTATTGCTTAAGTTGTCTATCTCAGATAAAGTTCTTTTTTATCTGAAGGAGTTACTCTATTATTAGTTTCTTTTATCCTTCCATTTGAACACACTGTAAGAACTGAAGTTTTCCTGTGAGGAAAAAACAAAACTCAAATAAAAATAGATATTTCTTCTTATGAAGCTTTGTCTCCTAAGTAAAAATAATTCAGACATCATTCTAAGGATTGATGTATAAAAATATATTGTCTTATAGAATAATTGTTTTCCAGTAATAAAAAATAATAATTATAACTTTTTCTTCTAACCTTTCATTTATAAAGAGTCCAGTGTTGTATAAGAATCACCTAAGATATGATCTTGAACTATTTTCCATTAGAATATAAATGATCTGCTCCACTGGATGTGTTGTAAGCCTAAAGACCTCCTGATAAAGTAGTTCTTCACATATCTGAATCTTGGTCACCTGAAACTGTGGGTAGTAAAGAACCCTACATATACAATGGGTTTTTGATCTGATAACCACAATGGCTACTAAGTAATTAAGGTGCAAGTAGCATATAAATCTTGGATAAACTGGAAGAAGGGATTATTTACATCCTGGTGGGACAGTGAAGGACAGCTGAAGATTTCATTATGATACTCAAGAAAAGCACAAACTTGAAACTAATGAATTATTTATTTGTGTAATTTTCTATTTAATATTTTCAGACCATGATTACCTGTAAGTAGCTGAAAATGTAGAAAGCAAAACTATGGATAGAGAGAGACTATTGTGCCATAATTTCTTTATCCATTCATCCATTAACATACACTTTGGTTGTTTCTGTATCTTGGCTATTGTGAACAAGGTTGCAAAGGACATAGGAATGCAGATATATTTAGGAGATGGTGATTTCATTTCCTTGGGATATATATCCGAAGAGGGATTTCTGTGTCATATGATAATTCTGTTTTTACTTTCTTTAGAAACTTTCATACTGGTTTCCATAATGGCTGCACCAATCTGCATTCTCACCAACAGTGTGCAAGGGTTCCCTTTTCTCCACGTCCTTGACAATACTTGTTATCTCTTGTCTCTTTGATATAACAGGTATGAGGTGATATCTCATTGAAGTTTTGATTTGCATTTCTCTGATGACTAGTGATGTTCAGTACCTTTTACTATAATTGTTGGATATTTTTATATCTTGTTTGGAGAAATGTCTACTTAGCTCCTTTGCACCTTTTAAAATCAGATTATTTGCTTTTTGTATGTTTTGTTTTGTTTTTTGGTATTGAGTTGTGTGAGTTGCTTATATATATTATTTAGCCTTAAAAAGAAGGAGATCCTGCCATTTGCAACAGCAAGGATGAATCTAGAGGACATTATACTAAATGAAATAAGCCAGACTCAAAAAGAAAAATACTCCATTATCTCATTTATATGTGAAATCTTAAAAATAAAATCAAGTTCATAGAAACAGAGTAGAACAGTGTGGTTGCCAGGTGTATGTTTGGTGGGGGTGGGGGAGGGAAGTGAGGAAATGAAGATCTAAAGGTACAAAGATGTTACAGTTAAGTAAGACGAATAATTCTAGAGACCTAATGTACCACATGAGAACGTTGTTAATAATATTGGATTGTACACTGGGAATTTTCCAAGAGAGTAGATTAAGAAAAGTAACTATATGAGGTGATGAATATGTTAATTTTCTTGACAGTAGTAATCACTTCACTATGTATATATATGTCAAAACATCATGTTGTGTACCTTAACCATATACAGTATAAATAAATAAATAAACAAATAAAACATTTTAAGATTGACACACAAAAAAACAGTATAAGTAAAGCTGAATCTCCCCCCTAAAATAGTCTTCCAGTTCCACCTCTCAGAGGTAACTATTATTAACAGATTATTATACATTTGTCCTTCCAGATAATGTATCTTTTTTTCCTTGATGTAATTTTGAGTGTCATAACAAAAAAGATATCAATTTTTTTTTTACACAGCAGATTATTCTTTGATTTTTATAACTTGTCACTTAAAATTATTTATTAATTTATTTATCATACAAAACACAAATAAATGTGAAATGAAAATTCTTATATATACATTTTTACATAAATGTGAAGAGATCTAGAAGTAGAATCGCTAGGTCAATGAGAATGTACATTTAAAATTTTGGTTTTACTGCCAAATTGCCCTCCATAGGGATGATGCTAATTAACACTCCCTCTAACAGTGTATTAGAATGTCTGCCTCTTCACATGGTAGCCAACACAGTGTATTACCAAACATTTTATTCTATAACCAACAAAACAGTTGGAAAATGTATCTTATTTTTAATTTATGCTTAATATTTTGAACATCTTTTATATGCTTATAAAATATATTTTCTTTTACCTACTGTTCCTGTGCATTCCCTAATTTAACTCTATGGAGTTGATCTTTTTCCTGTCCCCTTTATATATTAACAGAAACAAAGAAACAAATAGCAACAAGAAGTCAATTAAAAATGCTTTGAAGCATTGCCAAATTTTCTAAAAATAAAATGCATATCTATGAAAATCCAGAGATATTTGTATAAATAGCATTCTCTTCCTTTCCTCCTCCATTGTAAGCAAAAAGTGGAGGTGCAATGAAGAGAAGACAATTCTACTTGGGCAGAGCAGAAAGGCCTTCAATCAAAGAAAAAAATCTATAAATGAACCTGTCTTCTCATATCTGAGCTAGCCTTCTAAATCTCACTCACCCAACACTGGTTCAGGCCATTTTTCACTGGGAAAATCTTCCTTCAGGCTGGCTTTTCTCCCTCTGATCTCCAACATGCCAATAATTCTGATGGAATAATCTTTCAAAGACTCAAGCTTATCATGCCATTTCTTTGCTCTAAAAGCATTAATGGTTCCTACTGTTTGAAGAACACATTTCAGATTTTGTAGTATTCCATTAAGAAGTTCTATAACTGTCCTTTAGGAACTCTTTCTAGACTCCTCTGCAATTACAACAATGCATATATGTTATATTAAGCCATGCTACTACCAAAACCTGTTATTAAATTTCCCATCTCTGTACACTTGCCGACATTATCTTCTCCCAAAAATAATTCTCCCCATATCTCCATGCAAAAGTTACTTTTTCTATTAGGAGTTTGGAGGCTGCTTTATGGCAAGAATGTGTATGGATAATTTTTATAAACTATCTTGCATAACATAAACACTGAAAATTTATTTAATTAATTCTTTGTCCCAATACATAATGATGTAAATAACATATAATGCTTTAACAATGTCAACATTGAGAAATATTACATAAGAACCAATTATCTTTTGTCTAGTGTAACAGAGAGACCATTCAGGTAAGTTGTAATAGACTCATTTCAGGTCCTTGACCTGATAAGATCAATAAAACTAATTATTTGTCCAAGTTGCCATTTTAAAATTTGAATGAAGATCCAAAACTTGCATATTATTAAAGAAATTGTGATAAAAATTATTTTTTATACTTTCGTTTGATACTTAAGTAACATTGACTTAATGGATTTTGCTACATCTGCATTGCTTGACAGAAAACATGTAACATTGCTTGTTACAAAAACATGGGCAATAGACCAACACTCATTTTAGCTCTGCTGAAACATGGGACAATATTTTTCATTTTTCATATCATTTATAATTGTCCAGCAATTCTACGAAGTTAAAACTTTTAACACAAAAAATCAAGAAGTATAGATACTATTTTATAACCTATTATAATATTTATGAAAATTCTATAATGAAAGATGTACCATACACTGTATTTGGACTTCACCCCTGAACAAAATCACAAATAACACTAATAAGTAAAATGTTCCATCTGTAACTAAAATGAATCCTAAACCTAATTGTTAGTTCCAGTTATCATATAATTCTATTCCAAATTAACAAATTGACAACTATTAATAGCTAAAATGTCTTATTTCTCTATCAGATAACAAGTTGCCATAAAAAGAGTAAATAATTGAAAATTGAAAAGACATCGTCTGTTTCTTTTCAAATTAATATTCAAAAAATTGAAAACTTTGATAGCTGGATTAAACATAGAGTTTATCAAATCAATTTTTTAAGTTCATATAGAAACATTGGCAAGAAAAAAAAAGGAACAAATGTGTTTTAGGAGAAAAAAAAAAAAAGAAGAAAAAGTCCTTAAGAGGAATTGATTTTAATAAGCCAAAAGGCATTTTCCAGCTTTTCAGATCATTGACTATATTTAAGTCTGGGAATAGGCTGTTACCTCTTTTATTCCTCTTCTGCTTCTATCGTCTTCATCTGAAAGTATCATTCTTCGAACCAATTCCTTCTGAACAAGAGCTCTGTGTCACTAATAGGAAACACTATTGAACTGCATAAAGGATCCACATTCTTAGGTTTTCAATCTCTAGACAAACTGAAAAAAGCCATGCTGCTCTTCATTGCATTCACTTCGCCTCAGAAGAAAACACTGAAAGTGAAACTGAAGTGAAAGACCAAGATTTCCCTTTGAGAACAGAGGAAAACAGAGTTTGCAAGTGTCAAACACAGTTGCTAACTGGAGTCACAGATATTATGGTGTGATACAATTAAAATTTCCTTTTCATTGTGTGATTCCATAGAATGGTGAACTGTTACTTAACAAGGGAAAAAGAGTGTGTATACTTGCTGCTTAGCACTAAATCCAAAAAACGGGGAAAAAAAGGTTTGTTGCATTAGCTTTTAGGATTCTTGTATTAAGAAATAGATGACTTGCAAGAATCATCAGTACTCTATCAAACATTTAAAAAGAATGTTACTTCGTATTTCTAAATTTCTATTAAAAATAACTTCAGAGGTTTATATATTTTAAAAAATGTATACCATCTCAGAATATCAAGAAAAAACTCAAATAAATTTTCTATATTCATTTTAATTTGCTGTGTAATTTTAGGCGGTGGATGATTGAAGGATGCAGGGAGGAGATTTAACCTCTGATTGGTTTCATGATTTCACAAGGCTTATGTCAATCTGATAAGAACAGTTACCTAACCAAGTATTTGCTCAGCAGCAGATGGATGGCACAGGAATGTGGACTCCTTGGGCTATTTTACCAAAGTGTCAGTGACAGGGGAAAATGCTGGAGAAAATGGCAAAACATGAAAAAGTATGATACAAATGCATAGGAAATTTGAGGGAAACATAAAAGAAATAATTTAATGACTAGAACCAAAACCATTTGCTTACTATATTTGTGCATGTGTGAAAACTCTCAAAGACTGAATGTGTAGCTTAAAATATTAGTCATATAAAAAAGTCCTATAGCGGAGTTCATCATAAAAATAATTAGAAATAGTAAATACATTTTATTAGATCTGGGATAAATATTGCACCAGCCTGATTAATTACCACAATATTGATATTTGACAATATTCGGTGCACATTATGCTAAGCTTTATAGTTACAAGTTAATTTCATTTCCTTCCACATAGTTTAAGTTTTAAAAACATGAGCTATAAAAATTCAAAGAAAAAAAAAGAAAAATCAAAGAAATATTAAGTTTGTGCAAAAATAAAAGTAAAAATGAAAACAATTTAATTCAGCTTAGCTTTATTTGCTGTTTACTATGTGCAAGGAAAGCTGACATCTTGATGACACAAAACCACTTTTAAATATTAGCAGTGGATCAAGTTTACTCTGAATGTTTTATGCATGAAGCGGATATTAAATATCCAATATTTAAATGTTTTGTTGATGTATATATAGAGATACTAAATTGCATATTCGTGTGTGCTATCAACTACCTTTTATGGTAAAAGAAGAAACAGCTGTCATAAATCTGAAGTAATTTAGCATTAACATTTCTGTAGTCACAATTTTGGGGCTCACTATAAAATTTTAAAAATCCCTGCAAAATGTAATTAATGCCCTTCCAATCATCATCCTCATCACCAGTTTAGGAGAAGCTAAATGAAATCTATAAAGAGAATGAAATATAACTCTAACCTTGTACTACTCTTCTCAGATCTAGAGCCTTTTTCTCATTTATTCAATGAGAACATAAAACTGAGCCTTCCCTGGTCTTGAATTTTCAGTATATCAACTTGTATTTCATGGAGGAGGTATTTACTATTAAGAGACAACTCCAAGACCTTTTTCTTTATTTCAAAATTTGTCTGCAAAATTTCCCTGTTCAAAATGTTTTGTTTCCAGGTCTGCTTTTTGTTCAGTCATTTCTTCTCTTCTCTAGGGCCTCTAGCTCTCCGATTTTTGCCATCTCTCTAATATCTTCAGCCTCTCCATTTTTTAGCCTTCTTTCTTTAGGCCTAACACGTGTGCAAGCTAGTACAGTCTAATGAAAATAAGCCTATTTCTAGTCTTGCTTCTACTCAAGCTCCCACTCTTATACTTCCCTTCTCCTTCAAACTTACTTGTTTGCACACCTTACCTCTCCTCCTCTGTTCACTGAAGAAAGTTTTATGCATCTCTTTATCCCTGTCACCAAGTAGTGCTTTGCACATAGACACTCATCAAACGCTTATTGAAGGAATACATGACTGCGTGAATCCTATCATACGATTGCTCTCATAAAGTGTAGTTTTAGATATCACGAATATTATGTTAATTAAATTTGCTATAATAATAAATAGCATAATAACAATAAAAGAACATCCCTCAATCTTTCAATTTCCAGCACAGATAGAAATGTCTTAGTGATAGTTATGAAGAATATGCAGATGGCTATCCATTATATAAATAACAGCTCCTAATTTAATTTTGATGGCACTGAGTCAAGAATAATTACTTAAATATATCTGTTGACTCACAAGCCCTACTTGATCTAGCTATGACACTAGCCTGTATGGTGCATGACAATTTCATAGAAACAAGACAAAAAGCCTCCACCTTATGTATGTATGCCAACATGCTTTGCACCTCAATGACTTTACGTCTTCTATTCCCTTGGCCTGAAATGTACCTTCCTCTTTCTTGTCTGAATATTCTCTGCCTGTCTTTCAGGTTGAGAATATCACTTCCCTACTAAGGTTGCCATCAAATTTGTGTCTCTCATTATTTTCTCTTCTCACAAAATTATTTCCTACAGAACATGTATCATACTGTATGATTATTTAAACACGTATTTGATAATATCTCCCTCCCACAACTTTCCTCCCCTCTTTAAACTCTCTAAGAATTCAAATTTTATTTTATGTATTTAGCAAGTAGCACAATGCCTGGTATATGGTGGGCACTTGATAAATATATATTGAATGCATGAATACATGAATGAACACAGATACAGTCCAGGACAGGTGTTTAATATACAGCTCCAGTAACTGAGAAATTAATGTTAGTAAAAACATGCTGCTTTAACTCCCAGGGACTGCAATTCCTTTTTACACATTTAAATTTTAATTTGAATTACTCAAGAATGATAGCGCTGTTTGTTGACAGGCCCAGAACTCTATTGGCCATTCACTTTCCATTCTTCCATAGAGATATTAATATCTCTTTGGACCCCAAATTAATTCTACTAAAGTGCTTCCTATCCTTATGAGACAATGGAGAATAAATTTTAGGAAAGGAGTTGGGGGAAAAGTGTGTTTTTTAAATAATGTTTGCAAAGCTCATTTCTTAGAATGTTACAATTACAGGATTAAAATAAAAGTGCTAAGGAAATTAACTTCTAAATTTCATTATTTTATCATATTAGAATAACTAGAACTTGCACAATCAAAAATCAGGTGTGATATACTTAGCTAAAGAACAGTAGAAAAGTATAATGCTTCATAATTAAGGAACGGCCATTGATGTTAAAGAAAATAGACTATAGAGAAATAGCTATTTTGAAAGTGGCTAAATTGTATTAACATTTAATTCTTTAGTACTTTCAACCTAAAAAAATATTTAATTTTCTTTATGGCTATTGGCTGAATCCTCATAATTTCCTAATATTAAATATTATTTACCTTTATGTTTTTCTACTCATACTACTCTGACCCATGGTAAAATGAAGACAGTCTCAGTTTAAGCAGAGAAAATATACTAGAATTTAAGATGTTAGGCAGCATTAACTAAAGATCTCAGGATCTAGAATTTCTGCCTAACGAGTCAGAATCCCACCTGGAGTGGCCTGTTCTTTATAATATGCTTTTCCATGTGACCATCTGAGCTCTGTGGATGTTCTGATTGTAAATCAGACAGTGTGGGAGAATTATGTTAACACCTCTATATGTAGTCTACCAGTTATTCAATAAACAAAATGAACTAAGTTCCTGTTATGTGCCATATTCTCTCACGTAAAGCATTAATTAATAATATGCACTGCAGAGGGGGGAAATGTCTTTTTTAGAGGTAGTAGATAAAGAACATGAAGTAACAAGTTCCATTATGAGATATTGTGCATAAAAGATAATTACATCCATGAAAACTAGGGCTTCCTTTAATAGCTGTGGGGTCTGGGACAAGAACACATATAGTGGTCCATATATTGTGTAATTATTGAAAGATTATAAATTGACAAACTTTTATTTTCCAACTTTGATAAATCCCTTTTTGAATCCGGAAAAGCTAGTTGTGGGTTTGGAATTTTTAGACTCTCTGTAGTTTTGTATGGAAACATGGAATCTGACAGACGCTGGCTCCAGGTCCCTAGCCCTAATCCGAAGCCTGCGCATCTTGTGTAAAACACCACAAGGGGTTTTGTGCCATAGATGGGCATTCCAGTCCACATTTCCAAGGTCTGCTCACATCCCCTACATCTTGGCTTCCCCTCAAATCTACAGGCATACACACCAGTCGACCCACAGAGATGGACCTAGTACAGAGACCTACACAGGCCCTGGAGACCAGCCTGGGATGGTTTTACCAAAGAATTGCAAGGTTCAAGTAATCTACGTATGGTCTAGAAGAGGCTCTGCATGGACAATTCTCCTTGGCTGCCAAAATTCTTTTCTTGAGGGGAGAAGAGCAGCTAGAGAAAAGCCAAAGCACATCCCTCTACAAAGGGTCAGGCCCAAGATGGGATGATAATAATGGGAATGTAATGAAATGGTTAAGGGGAAATTTCAAAATATCTCTCTATTATCAATGTTGTTACAAAGAGAGGCAGTACAACAAACAGGTCATTTGGGTGCAAAACTCAACCTTACCACTTAATAATCTCTAGTTGTAACTATTTCATCTTGTGCCTCAGGCTCCTCACCTATAAAATGATAATATTAATACTTTTCTCATAGTGTTGTGAAGATTAGATGTTATTCAAAGCACATAAAATAGTACCTGGCATATAGAAACCACTAAATAAGTATTAATCATTATTTTGAAGTGCTAAACAATAATCAATATACCCGGGATGCATCCAATTTAAAGTGTGAACAGGTTAATATGCTAGATCTAAGAAGGAAGAGAAAATCGTTTTAATCCTACAGCAATAGTTCTTTCATAATATGCAATTTTATATCCTTTGTTTAAATTAGAAATTAAGCCTTTATTAAACATTAGGTGAAATAATTATACATATATTGAAATAGCACAAAAATAATTAACACTTATGGACTGATATGTGCCTGGTATTGTGCTAAAAATGTTTTATGCAATATCACATTTAATTCTCAAAGTTAATGTAAAAAGATGTATCTTTTCTAATCTGTGTGCAAATGAACATCTATGAGAATATGTTCTTCATCTGGTCCCATAAAATTCATTACCTGAGTAAATTAATATAGTTGTATCTGTATATACAAATTTTATTGGGAAACAAGAACTATAATAAATTACAAAAGATTTTTACTTTATACATGAGCAGTTCTAAAGCTGTTTTCAGTATTGAGGACAATTTTTTTTTAAATTACACAGTGTGTTTTTTATGATATATATCAGGATTATTACGAGATAGAAGTATCAGTTGTAGAGACACTTTTATGATAATGATATCACAAGAGTTTCTAGCTCCCAATCTTAAATGATGAGCAAAAACCTTTAATGGTGGGGTATTCAGTAATAAGTTTAACTAATGTAGAAGAAGTGATACCTAGAAAACAAACTTAATTGCATTTAACATAAGTTAAAGAAAACTCAATGGGAAAATAACCCATGGAAAACCAATAAGGAAATAAAACTACTCTGACATACATGAGCAGGTCCCACCCAATAAGCACCGTGATGACCAAGGTAGAGTCCTGAGCAGCACCTGAGAGTAAACAGTGCTTCTCTCAGGCAAGTTACTATTCCAGGCAGGGCTGCAGCCAGTAGTGGGCATATATGGAATGTATGCCTCTGTAGGGAGCTCTGTGTGCAGGGACCTGTAACCTGTAAAAGTCTAAGGAATGCGCAATTTCTGGATGTAGGTGTTTACTGCAAGATACTATTAGGTTATTAGTAGGAAATGTCTGATTCCCTTAAGTACTAAGTTTGACAGTTGATCAGCATTGGTATCATTCATTTAAGTTTCATGAAACCTGCTCAATTGATTATAGCAGATGTCTACTGAAACCAGTTGGATGAAATGATGAGGATGTTTGTGATTAAGCTGCTGAGATTGGTCAATATGGACAGGCCAATCCTCTTGCAAGACCACATGTTGCAAAAAACAACACTGTTCAAACTATGGAAGCTGGACTTGAAAACTCTCTGTCGTCCACCTTATTCACTACACCTTGCACCAACTGATTACCACTTCTTCCAGGTTTGGGACCACTTCTTGCAAGGAAAAATATTCGACTCTCAACAAGCTCTGAAAACGCCTTTGGTGATTTCATCGCCACTCCCTCTGCAGGGTTCTTCGCTGATGACATAAATAAGCTGCCATTAAAATGGCAAAATTGTCAATAGTTTAGGCGCATACTTTGATTAATTGTACTGCTTCTTGTTTGCGATATAATAAACTACACTTTTGATTTGAAATCATACATTTCTTATTTAATGACCTAAACATTATAAATATAGGATATTATTAGGTGATCAGGTTGTAGCAGACATCTGCTGTAATGGATTAACCAGGTTTCATAAAGCTGTGGTGTATGATACCAGCACTGGACCACCAAACAGACACCATTAGCTTTTTTTTTTTTGATGAATATTCCGTTTTGGACTGTGTTTTGGCACTTCATTTTTATCCAACCATTGTGCTGAATACTTGCAACTATCAAAAAGAATCTGTTTTTCATCACATGTAACAATACGGTGCAGAAATGGTTTGCTTTTATGCTGTAATAGCAAAGAAGGGTAAGCTCTGAGATGATTTCTCTTCTGACGCTCGTTTAATTCATGTGGTAGCCATATATCCAGCTTCTTCACTTGCCCATTTGTTTCAAATGGTTCGATATTGTTGGGATAGTAACGTCAAATCTTGCTGCTAGTTCACATGTAGGTTGAGATGGATTCCTTTCCACTATAGCTTTCAGCTCATCATTATCCACTTTGGTCTCAGGTTACCCATGTGACTCATTTTCAAGATTAAAAACACCAGAATGGAACTTCTCAAACCATTGGCATACTGTGCATTTATTAGCCACATCGTTCCCAGACACTTCATTGATATTTTGAGCTGTCTACACTGCATTGGTTCCATGATGGGAATCATATTCAAAAGCAACTTGAATTTTTGACTTATCCAAGGTCTAACAGAAATTGCTCTAAAATTTTTTTTGAAAGATAATCACAAGCCAAATGCGTGTCTGCAAGATTGAGGATGTACCTTCACAATAAAAATAAAACAAGAAGTGTCAAAGTGAAATGCAGAGACAGCAACTGTCAAACTCATACTTGAGGTAATTGGACATTTCATGCTTAATAACCTAATAGGAAAAATAGAGTATATTACAAACAAAACTTCTCTATAGCTCTTTTCTGGAAAGATACAATATTTACAGATTTTATTATATATTTAATAAAACTTCATTATGATATCTTGTTTATAAATTTTTTACCAGTTTATTCATTTGGTAGTATAATGAAGTCATTTTCTCAGCTCTTTACCTAGGAATTTAAGCTAAGAAAGGCCTTGAATCTTCATGAGTTTATTTTTCTTGTCATTGATTCAATAAAATATCTTACACAGGCCTGATTTATACTGAAAGAGTAGTAATACCTCATATTGCAAATAAGAAAATTCAAATGTTTTACTAATAATGCAAAAAAATAATGTAATTTGTCCATAGTGTAAACTATTGTCAGACAGAACTAGAATTTCTCATTCTTAATATCAAGCCTCATATGCAATTGAGTAAGTTCCTAGTTTTATCTCAGAAATGACTTCATAAAATTGAATTAAATTAGTAGAAAGGGGCATTTTAAAAAAAATACTTAGTGTTAAAGTTTATGCGTAATATCCATAATAAATAATTTATTTTAAAATCATTCACTAAGGTTTATCCATCTATGTTTTTTCATTTCTTCGTTGAGAGAGAGGATATTTTCATTTTAAACATGACAGTCATTATCTATTTTTAAACAATTAACAAAAACAAGAATATGAGTAAATAGCATTTTTTTTAGTATATTTGAAACCAAGAAGTAATACAATTAATAACAGCTAATATTTATTTACTGAAAGCTTACCGTATTTGTAACCTTTTATATTCTAGTCTTCTACTCCTTTCTACATGTGTATAATATGCATATGTATCATAAAATTGTTAATATTGAGAAATCATAATGCTAACACTGATCTAATCATTTGATTTTGGCGAACAAAAAAAATCTGTATATGTGTAGTGTGTGTTTTCCAAAATAAGGACAATTTTGAAAAACAGGACAGTGATAAGGACAATAAGGACAATGATAAAATATAAATTGTAACTAACGTTGTGTATAAGATAAATAGAAAATTTCATAGTCTTCTAAAAACTCCAAAGACTGAATATATAAAATTTTGTTATAATAACCATATGTACATCAGTTTTGAGAAATTAATCCAGTCAAAGTTAACCAAGAACTTCAGCCATCAGAGCCATGAAAATACTTGTGATTAATAGGATCGACTTTTCTCAGCTTTTGAATATATGAGATTTTACCCTAATAATCAAAACTGATATTAAAAATGCTTTTTGCTCCCACCTGTTCATCCAACGCCCCTCTTCCAAGCCCCTGGCAACCACTGTAGTTTTTGCTGCCTCTGTACTTTTGCCTTTTTCCAGAATGTCAAATAGTTGGAATTATACAGTATGTAGCTTTTTCAGATTGGCTTTTTTTCAGTCAGTAATATGCATTTAAGTTTCTTCCATGTCATTTCATGGCTCGATAGCCGATTTTCTTTTAATGCTGAATAATATTCCATTGTATGAATGTACCACAGTTTGTGTATCCATTCACCTACTGGTTGCCTCCACACTTTGGCATTATGAATAAAGCTGCCATAGACATTCATGTGCAGGTTTTTCTGTGCACATGAGTTTTCAATTCACTTGGGTAAATACCAAGGAGTTCCACTGTTAGATTGTATGGCAAGAATATGTTTAGTTTTGTAAGAATCTACCAAACTGTCTTCCAAAGAGGCTGTACCATTTTGTGTCCCCACCAGGAATTAATAAGAGTCCCTGTTGTTCCACATCCCCACCAGCATTTAGTGTTGTCAGTGTTTGTATTTTAGTCATTCTAATTTCTGGGTAGCAGTATCACATTTTTATTTTAACTTGTGAAGCATAGCATATTTTCATATGCTTATTTGCTATCTGTATATCTTCTTTGGTAAAGTGATTGTCCAGATTGTTTGTCCATTACTCAATTGTGTTGTTATCTTATTGTTGAACTTTTAAGATTTTTTTGCATATTTTGGATACCAGTCCTTTATCAGATTAGTATTTTGCAAAAAAAAAAAAATGCCTTCAAAGCTTACAAAATTTGGTACAGAACTATTTCCATAGTTCATATACAAATTAAACATGTATTCTATTGCTTCTATGCAAAACTGTATCTTTTGGATATATTTTTATACAATTATTTTCTTGTTGAATAGTTGTGTAAATTGATTTGTACTCTTGAAAAAGTACAACTTATGGGAATTTTATGCATTTTCCGCAGTTATGTTAAACATATCTAACATATTTTCAAAATGCGTATGGAAGGGTAACTGTTTTTTCATGCCTCTTCATGAAAAAAATAGAAGCATATGTTATTTTTTCCAAAAGATAATTGGAAATAAAACAAAATGAGCTGATTTGTAGACATGTGTAATTCTAAATCTTGAAATAATATCCTAGCATTCTAGTTAAAGAATTTTGGAATAACTTTCCTTTTCATTCAGAAGCCTTCACAGTCAATGCACGGACTAAGTCTTTAAATGATAGTAAATCAGACCACGATGTCAGTTTATAGATAAAGTTGAAGGTGACCTAAAACACTAAATCAATGGAGTGACTTTAAGATCTGGGCTAAATAGGTTTAGGAACTACTGTACAACCTAAGGCAGAACAAGGGTATCTTCATCCAAAGGTGATGTCATGAATTGTGCTAGTGTTAGAATGCTATGGTATCAATCATTCCAAACGAAATGAAAAGCACATTCATCAACTTTAAAGAAAAAAATCAATATCAAAATGAGTCATTTTTCCCCAGTTTTTCTCTATTTTCAGAAATTTCTCCATATAATTTTTCACTAATAAAAATATATCCAGGATCTTCATTTAAATATTTTCACATTATTTAGTTATAAAACAAATTACTGGATAGGAAGTGAATACAAATTAATTATTCATACTTTTAACCCTATATATGTTCAGCTCCTTTCTAAGTTATAGTGCATCATATGAAACCTTCAGTTTTCAACTATTAAGAAACTACATTATCCTGCAATCTCATTTTAGCAAAGCCAACTTATGACTAATTATAGGCACACCATGAAATTCTGTATCATTTAAATAAGAAATTCAAGAGGAATTTAATTCAGTGAAATGAGTACTGCCAGTATGGCATTAATTACATCCTAAGCCCACATCTGAGGCAAAGATGGTTTCTATTTTACTGAAACTCACCAGAAATGGCTTAGCCTTCCATTTTCCTTAGCATGCTTTCATGGACAAAGTTGGACTAAATAACCATAAGAACATTCTTCAAAATACTGCCAATGTATGTAAATTCATGATTAATTTAAATTTTTGTTGCTGCTTCTACTTGTGCCTCCATCAATCCTTCTCCCCTGCTTGAAGAGATTTTGGAAAAATGGTAATAGCATGTGCCTTGCCTGTTCTAAGTAGTACAACATATTGGTTAAGAATACTAACACTGGAGCCAAGTCACCTAGGTTCAAAATTCAGCGCTTCCACTTGAACTGGTTATGCTCTTTGTGCCTCACTTTCCTCATCTGTAATGTCCTGAATTACTTAATAAATTGAAGGTGGCTTGTGAAATTGCCTTAACTGTAGCAATTGACTTGACTTTATTTGTAAATTTACCCCAGTTAGGTAGATAAATAAAACAGAAAGGTAAATGCACAAAGTGTCAGATTTTCATAGAAATCATCATGCTATCTTTTGAAATATTACTTATTTGAAATATTACTTATTACTAAATGAATATATTCTCCCTTACTAACTAGTCCATGGTCACCCTGATTCCTTCATGGGCTAGTTATCACAGAAGTATAAAAATCTATTCAGCATTGCAGGATGGAAAATTACATGAAATAAATATTTTTTTAAAAATTCTCCAGATAAATAAAGAACAGAAAGTGAGAGAACACAAGTAAATTAATAATAATGCTTTTCAGGTCCCAAAGGCTCTTTGATATTGGAGGGGGATTGGTCCCATGGATATCAAACTCAGGGAATGCTCGGGTCCCCCAGTCAGCTCTCAGTATCCATGAATTCTGCATCCATGGTTGTTTGAATCTGTAGATGTATAACCGAGGGCAAACTGTAATTGCTATAAATGTGGGCTCCTAGATATCCCTATTGTCAATTATCTAAATAAACTGATAAATAACAAAAATCAAAGATTTTAAAGTTTAATATTTTTACAGCCCTACATGATTCTGACCATCTCCATTTTCCACTTTTCTTATTTTAGAAAGGAATAATGATATCTTTCTTGTTCTATTTCTTATTTTATTTCCAAATAAATAGAACACAAAGAATGGTGATGCTGTGAATTTAGTTGATGATGAGAGTATTATGCAATGAATTAGTTCTATGATAACTACCTTTTGTTTTAAAGCAAACAACCATTAATTTAAAACTTGTAAATTGGAAATCCAGAGCACACTGCAGTATAGCTAGCACAAACACATTCTTTTAGAATGCTATCACTTCCATAATTCTTAAGTATTGAGAATTATTACCACACAAAACATCTCCTCGATGAAATGCATTGACTAACATTTTAGTAGTAAGAAAGAAAAAAATGAAAACATGAGAAGAATGTACATTTTACATAATATAATTTGAAAAAAAACTAAAGCAATTTTTGGATCTTTTTATGTTTTAGAGTAAAAAAGAGGTGGAAAACAAATTTATAATAGGTTTATCATTTGAAATATATGAACTTTTAAATTTTAATTTGGTAGAGGATGTAATATTCTTTATTCAGATTAACTATTGGGATTTGTCAGAAAAAATGGCTTTCCAATATCAGAGATAATAAAGCTATACTTTAATGAAATAAAGACTTCTTTTTAAATTGAAAGAATAACCTAAATGTAATATACAAGTGTACAAATTCAGATTAAGATACTTACCATATTTGCTGAAAAATGGACTCTTTAATGGTAACCTATTTCTAAGTGTTGGGCACATTAGTTAATAGTGTTAATGCATTGCATATATTAAGCAACTTATAAATTTTAAGGGTTTCTCAAAGTTTCAGAATTTCCTTTCTCCAGAAATAATCATAGAATATAAAATGAATATATGGTTAAATATAATAATGCTTTTCCCATGTAACATGTTAATCATAACATATTTTTAATTATAGCTTGCTCTCTTAAATGAAGATCAGTGTATAACAATTATTAATATCATATGTATGTATATTCATATATGTGTATTATGTGAATATACATTTGAGTATACATATGTGAGTTAATGTGTATATTATTAACATAGTAATAATATCCATAAATATATATGCATATTATATGATACTTGAGTTATGTAAGTTATGTCAACCTCAAGTTCAGAATAGCATCATAATTAGCCAAAGTATTTTTAGGAGGATGTAATAAAATAATATCTATAATACAGCAAAAATAATAATTTATATAAAGTTCCATATTAGTGGAAGCTGTTTCAGGAAACGTGTACTTTTCTCCTGCATCATATTATTCTTACTAATTATGAACTGAATATCCTTTTTATAATGTATTTCAAGAAAGTCATTTCTAATTGAACAACATTGTTTAATTCTGGGTAATGGCATCAGTGTAGTTGGTCCCAAAGGGAAAGAAACAAATAAGTGAATCATTAATGTCATCCAAAATGTTCTCCCTTTTGAGACCTGCTGAATTTTCAATATCTGTAACAACTACAGTCAATGGGGCTATATCTGAAAGTATGACATTTATTTGGAATATTCAGCATATCATTCATAAACTTTCCTGTGGTGATTTCGTTTAGCATGCCAAAATCACCAAGGGGAGTTCCATTACTAGAAACAAGCTTGGTTTATTTTTGTAAATTTATTTTACTTCAACAGTCAACAGCAGGTATTGATTACCCACTGTGTTGAGAGCATTGTACTGTGCATTGTAAGGAAGTGATTATATAAGAAGTAAAATATTTGCTTAGAGAATCACTTACCTATTGTCTAATGAAGAAGAGAAGGAAAACTATATACAAGTGATTAGGTATAAGTCAGTTCATTCGTTTATTCCTTATTCATTAATTCACTGAAGTGTACTATGCACTAGCCTTTTTTAAGGCAAGCAGAATTTATATAAATACACAAGAAAGTGTTTATTCTTTCAAAACTCACAATGGGTGGACAAGCCATGAGGGAAATACCCCAAGAATAATAGGGAAACAATTTATTATCATTATGAGTGTTAGGGAAACAGAATGGGAAAAGTAGCTCTGATTGTATTCTTAAAGGATGAATTGGATGTTGACTGTTAGAGAAAGTATAATTTGGTAGAAAAAATACAGTAAACAAAAGCACAGAGTTTGAAAAGCAGAATCATGCTAAGGCAATTATGAAACTGTAAATAGTACTTTAGCATGTCAAACCAAAGCATGTGATATTGAGGAAGTAGACAAAACTGAGAATATATTGTTAGGTATATAGACATATAGTGTGTATATATACATTGCCTATTAAAAATATATAGACAGAGAGAGAGAGAACATGTATAGTATAAGTGGATGAGCTTTGTTGATAAAAATGACTGAAACATCTTGAGAAGTACAGCTATGTACCCCATGACAACATTTTTGTCAAAAGATTAACTGCATATGACAGTGGTCCCATAAGATTATAACACCATATTATTACTGTACCTTTTCTATGTTTAGATATATTTAGACACACAAATACTTAACATTGTATTATGGTTACCTATGTATTCAGTACAGTGATATGCTGTATAGGTTTGTAACCTAGGAACAATAGGCTGAGCATATAGCCTAGATGCATAGTAGGCTATGTCATTTAGGTCTGTGCAAGTTCACTCTGTGAGGTTCACACAATGATGAAATCGCCTAATGATGCATTTCTCAGGACATATGTCTTTAAGTGACACATGACTGTATTGTTAGCAGTTTTAATTTAATTAAAGTGCTAACAAATTGCAAATGTTTCTGAAAGAGTGATGTGGCTAAGCTCTCACCTGTGAAACATATCTAGAGGTTACACATTGGGTGAGTGAACTTGAATGAAGAGGGAAGTTTCGATACATGAGACAAAAATGACGTGAATTCAGGGAGAATGTTCCTGAGTCATATTGACTCTACTTGCTCTATTAGTCTAGATTCTTTAAATCTATCCTTAATACTATCACAAGAGTAACTTTTCTAATTTTTAAATCTGATTATATGTTATATGCCACGGTTGCAGCAATCACAAATTAAACCACTTCAAAATATGACTTTAGTACATGGTGAAATCCCAACTCCAGAGCTTGACATATAAACCTCTTCATCCTGCTTTTAGATTAATATCCCTCCATGTCTTCCACCTCCACTCCCTCTCAGGTTCCAATACATTCAATGTAGAATGATCTCTCTATTTATAAGATAAAAATTTAAGATCAATTTTCTATACATTAAATCCTCTATATCTGGCTTAAGGCCATTAACAAAAAGTAAGAAGAGAACTGAGATTATGTATTCTTAGAATCTACTTCTATATGTCTAAAGTTTTT
>CAUYSK010101015.1:0-32476 GCA_963575035.1 Avahi laniger
TGAAACATTCTTAAACTCTAGTCCTTAAAAAGGTTTCATATGAGCACTCTGGGAGGCCGGGGCGGGTGGATTGTTTGAGCTCAGGAGTTTGAGACCAGCCTGAGCAAGAGTGAGACCCCGTCTCTACTAAAAATAGAAAAAGAAATTAATCGGACAACTAAAAATATATAGAAAAAATTAGCCGGGCATGGTGGTACATGCCTGTAGTCCCATCTACTCGAGAGGCTGAGGCAGTAGGATTACTTGAGCCCAGGAGACTGAGGTTGCTGTGAGCTAGGCTGACACCACAGCACTCTAGCCATGGCAAAATTGTTATACTATTTCTCAAAAAAAAAAAAAAAAAAAAAAAAAAAGATTTCATATGAAATGAGTACTCTTTTTTTTTCTTATCAATAAAATGACTACAGTTTAAAGCCCCATCAGTATGTCTAAAAATATACAGTTTCCTCTTAAAAGGTTTTCCTTACTGGGAATTTATATAATAATATGATAACATTCTATTATATCAAGGTTTATTATAGGTTAAATTGTGTTCCCCCGAACAGAACTACTATGTTTAGTTAGAGCCTGCATTAAATTGTGGTGATACATGGATGTTTATTCCGTCCACTGTAATTTATACCTTTAAAAATATAATAAAGTTTCCTGTGGCGTTACCAGATGCATTTTGTCTATTTATACTTTGTATACAGACAAATATAAAATTTATTTTGAATTGGTGCGTGAAAATGGGTTCTCATGGGAGCTGTTTTGCAATCTAAAAACTTTTCTGTATAGTATAAAGACAGAGACCTCTTTATGACATTTTGCAATTCTCAGAAAGTTTTGGTTTCTGTTAGATAATTATTTATGAATGGATATATTTCTTGAATCTGTCTTCATGGGATCTAATAAACCCTGAGATACAGAGATTCTGATTTTTCAATTCATTCTACTCTCTTCAGATTGATTTTAAAACTCTTAGGGATGATATTTTACAATTTATCCTTTTTAATTAATATATAAGGAACAAAAAGGTTTCAATACAAAGCTCAGATATTTACTTTTAAAAATCCAGTTTGTCAAAAAATTCAGTTAGAACATTTATTATATAGTAAAATAATTTTTTTTATCAATAAACAAAATGGTTTCTACACTTGAAAAATACATAAGCTGAAAATACTTTTAAGCAGGGCTGTATGTTAATTATATATATTCATAATACATACCCACACACCCTGTATTTACTTTAAACTGTAAAAAGACATGCTCCTCCTTAAGGATAACGCTATAAAATTGATTCAGAGTGGCTTGGAGCTTAAGTATAGTATATGATCCAAGATCCCCAGTGGATGCCTGAAACTGCAGATAGTACTGAACCCTGTATATGCTATGTTTTTTCCTATACATGCATGCCTATGATAAAGGTTAATTTATAAATTAAGCACAATAAGAGAGTAACAATAATAATGAAATAGGACAATTATAACAATATTCTTTTTACAATTTCATGGGTAGAAGATTCATTCTTACCAAGATATTAGCAACCTCAGCATATGGGTTTTTTTCTTTCCTTATTAAGTCAATTATTTTTACCTTTTCACCTGAAGCATTTTATAGCTTCTCTTCAGTATGTCCAAATTGCCAGCATCACCACTCTTGCACTTTGGGACCATGATTAAGTAAGATAAGGGTGACTTGAACACAAGCACATCAATATTGTGACAGTTGATCTGATAACTGAGAGGGCTACTAAGTGACTCACAGGCGGGTACCATAGACAGTGCGGATCTGCTGCACCACAGAATGAGTCACATCCCAGGTGGAAAGGGGTGGGGTAGTGTGAGACTTCATCTCACCACTCAGAATGGTTTGCAATCTAAAACTTACAAATTGTTTATTTCTGGAATTTTCCACGTAATATTTTTGCACTCGGGTTGACCATAGGCAACTAAAACCATGGGAAGTGAAACTGAGGATGGGGGGTACTATCGTAAGACATTCTACAGAAGAAAAATTTTGGACAGCTCTTGATCAGACGTTGTGCTGAAGAAAATGTGCCAGTTCTGGTAGTGAATGATAGGAGACTGATTATTCTAACCCAAGACAGTGGGCTTAAGGATATGCAAATTCACCACATGACTGTTGGCCAGGCACTATCATTTGGTGGTAAAGTCTGGGCTTTGTAGTCAGGCAAGCAGAATTTGGAAATGTATTAAATCATGTGCATATTCTTGAATTTCCCTGAGACACAGTGTGGCCTTTTATAAAATGAGGAGAAACAGTGCTCGGAGGGTTCAGGTAATTTGCCCAAGACTAAATAGCTAATCAGCAGCAAAGCCAGAATTTAAATCCAGTGCTCTGATTACAAAGCCTCTACTTCCATTATGCATGTTTCTATTTTTTATATAAAGTTTTGAAATAATTTTTCAAAATGGTTTTATTAATAAAGTACTTAAATTAGTGGTGACTTGAGCTGTTGTCGAGGCTAATGCCAAGACCCACCAGGGTCATACAGAGAATGTTTGCATGTCAGATAAAATTCCATCAGCAAAGAACAGATTGATTTGTTATTGCTTTTTATCTTTAAAATATTACAGTGCTTTATTGAAACATGACCATGATTATTTCCCCACAGGCTGGTACAGAGGATTTGCCTTAAAAAACCCAAATATCAAGGTAAAAATTCTTATTTATAATCATAATTATAGAATTTTTTTAAAAGATAATTATTTAAATTATTTCACTATACAATTGAAATTACAGTTGGGACTCAGTTGAAATGCCAAATGGTAACACAGATTTTCATAATTTCAGAAATTCCTTTGAACTTGGATTATAGTAAAGATATGCTACTGAAATGGTAATCCTATTTAGCTCTTGAAAATTATACTGAGAAGACCTTAATAAGCTCATTATACATAAACAAAATCTTTTTGAAGTGGTAGTTTCTCAGAGAGCTAAGTTAAAATTCATGCAGGGGAAATACATGTTATAAAAGAAATATTAAATAGAGGTATTTAATCTTTAAGTTTTCTGTGGTATCATTTGTAAAGTATTGGTATGGAGGAACAAGTTTATTTTAGTGGCATGTTAAGAGTTGCTTTGGGTTTGAGGAGCTGAAACCATATTATTAAAAAGACCATTTTACTTACCATAGCAGACATGAATTAAGATTATTTTTTATATATTCATGTAAAACCTCAGGAATTATAGCAGGAAGTAATGTGATTTTTGTTTTATCTTTTATTTGTCTAGTTTGTGATTTTTGCCACTAATTCTTACCAATATCTGTGTTTTTCTAGCTTATTCTAATCTCCCCAGCTTTCACCCATACCTCTCACATTACCTAATATTTTCTTACAATGTCATACTCAATTTTGGGTTTAATTCTAGCTTTATGAAGATTTTAGATAAGAAATTATATCATTTCTCATTATCAAAATACAATGTAAAAAATCTAAACTCTTTTGCCTTTTTGCTTAAATACACTGTTTTCTGGATCATTTAACTATTTAATTACTTCATTTGTTTAAGTCATTCTACAGAGGAGCATAAGGGACAAAAGTGGGTATAAGTTTAATTTTTTAAATACTTTAGCCCTCATTTAATGTGGTTTTTAGACATCTGTCAGGAACATGCAAATATAGCTTCAGTGTTTAATTACAAATTTAGATTATGTTTGAGAAAAATATTTATGATGATTTCTCTGTTATTTCTGCCACTTTTAACAAACCTGAAGTCTGACTTTTCTTTATTAATTGTAATTATTCTATTTTTTGACCTTACCATATTGAGGTAAATTTAAATTTTGAAGGAAAAAAGCGATTTTTGAAATCTATGTACATATTGACTATTATTGAGTATACAGAATTTGTTTATTAAATTGTATTTTATACTTGGATCCACAATGGTGATATGTATTCAAATGACATTTGTTTTCTTAAATATTTAATTGAGTTTGTCATTTAATTATACATCAGAAATTCTTCAGAGGATATTGTCATTTAATGGACAGTAAAACTGATGCTCGTTTTTGT
Organism: Avahi laniger; assembly: GCA_963575035.1. Taxonomy (NCBI): domain Eukaryota; kingdom Metazoa; phylum Chordata; class Mammalia; order Primates; family Indriidae; genus Avahi; species Avahi laniger. Next base: position 4,020 of record CAUYSK010101015.1, read on the forward strand.
TTCTTTCAATTTACAATTTAGAACAAAGGAACAATTTCCTTACTCTGTCATTTCCCTACAATAAAAAGCTTCAAGCTGGCATGGTTTCTTTTGTTTAATTCTTGTTTCATCAGAATGGCCACATGGTGATTAATTGCTGCTGTGTTATCATCAAAGATCTTCCACAACACATAATATACATAATGTCTCCAAATTCACAGTGATTTTTTTTTTTAGTGTATATTTTTAAGTAGAAACATGAGTGTTTGAGGGAGAAGGAAAAGAACAACCACCAAAACAAAAAACAAAAAACCTTTAAAATATATACTTTTAAAACTGTTATTCAATATAACGTGGTTTTTGTATAGAATTCCTGAAAAGTTTTAAATTTTCTATTTCCAAAGAAATATATTTTCTGAGTGAGATTTAAATTTTTTGATTATATTTATTTTAGAAAATCTCTAAATTTATAAACTATGATAGTCAATAGTATAAAATGAAAGGAATGAGCCTACGCCACAACGATTTCAGCCTATAGAATGTGGTAGAGATGTTGTTTTTCCCTGTCCCTGATATTGTCATGGTTGTGTGGCCGTGTTTGACACATACGACTTGTGAAACTAACCCTGCCTTAACAGACAGATAGCACCATAACCTTCTTCTTTTCTCTTCCAGGGTATATTTCCTTCCAGCTACGTTCACTTGAAAAATGCCTGTGTAAAGAACAAAGGGTAAGAAATGAGTTGTATTAATGGTTGGAGGATTTTCACAGAACCATTGCTTATTTTGGAATTTGAAAGGCTTGGTAATTGTCTTGAAAAATGAACTGAAGAAGATCATACATTCTCTGTGTCGTTTGGTAAAAGTATATTGTGCTAAGGCAGTTGGAAAAAATTAAAGAACCCTTTCTGCGTGTGCTGGCCAACACCAGGCTGTGGGTCACTGGAGGTCTCTCATTGTCCACAAATCATGGAATCTGCCTAATCTTAAGAAGGAATTGGTTCTTTTTGGGTTTCTGCTACATAGGGAAGCATGGCAGTCAGACTCATTAAATGCTGAGTCATATTGTCTCAAAACCCAGGAATTTCCTAGATTCACCACTGATTATAAGAGGCAAAGTCTGCCTCTCTCTAAATGGGCATAATACTATATTCTTACGTGACCACTTCACAAAGCCATTATTCACCTTCAGAGGATATCATTTATGTGATACTTTGAGCTCATTGATCACTTAGCATTTCTCATATATTTAAAAAATGTTTTCAGTCTGTTTCCAAAAGGATTTGAGGCAGCTGTCAGGACAGCATCATTCAAATAATGCAGGAAAAAACACTAGACTGTGCCTATTTAAATAGTTAAGCAGATCATTCATTTTAAGGGGGCCACGGATTTGGACGCAAACATTTGGTATTAGTGTCATAAGGACTATTCAGTGTCATGGCATGATTTTCCTTTTATGACAGAAGAATACAGATTCAGCCATGGAAATTATATTTTTCTCAAACAGCAATACATAACAATTTATTATTTGAATTCTTAAGACATAGTAAATGGGATCTTCAAACTTGAGTTTTGCTAAAAAAAACTTCTAAGGATGTTATTCAAACAGATGATTCTTATATCCACTGTCCACGAAGGTATGGTATTAAATTTCAGTTTAGTGAAAGAATTTCTGCAAGTGGCTGAGGGTCTATGGTATAAATACTGTAAGTGTTCCCTATGTGGTTAAACCTTAAAAAAATCTAAGAAGCCATTACTCTATGTCTTAAACATGTCAGCTACTTTAAGCAATATTAGTAGTAGTATGTAATAGTAATTATTTAAAATAGTAGATTAAAAGCATAATTCTAATACTAATAATTACCACTGCTACTAATCTTTTAAGAAATATGTATCCTTCAGAAATGTTGTGCAGCTGTAATGCACCAGAAATGTCAAGAAGAATTGTCCAAAGTTGTTTGGAACTTTCCTACCAGGCTAGGTTTGACACCCTCCTGCCCCTGTCAAGTAAACCAGAGGATACTTTAGAAAACCCTTCAGCCACATGCTTATCTTTGTTCTGATTCTTCTGCCTTAGTGATCTTGGCTTGGCAATCTGGAAACTCCATGGTCTACCCTGTCTTAAAGTGTCCGCTTGGACAGGCCCATGCAACCAGTTCTCTTTCCTGCCTTTGCCCCAAGCCCAACCCTGCCCCCCCTCAACTCTGCAGGCCAAAGGGCTGCCCAGCCCCCATCACATGCTCTGACCGAGAGAGAGAAAAGAGGATGCTTTGCTAGCCAAGAAGATGCCAAGCATCCCTCCACATAGGCAAAGTCCACCCCTCAAAGTGAGTTGGGATGGGTCGTAGTTTTAAAATAAGTACTCTCTCTTTTCTTTTTCTTTTTCTCTTTTCCTTTTCCTTTTTTTTTTTTTTTTAAATCCTAGCCAGTAACTGGTGTATATCTGGACCCCTTCCATGAGCCCAAGAAAGTTTAAATGTGGGTAAAGATGGCTCAAAGTTTGGTTGTGTGAAGTTAAGACTTGCTTGTGGGCTCTCCACCTGACGCCAGACATGGTGGGCATTGTACAGCAGAACTTTGGGGTAGAACCCAACTTATTTTATAAAAAAGAATTATTGGAATTGATTCAGATACTATGTTCCAGGGTGGTTACTGGAAGAAAAACTTTGGCCTGCAAATATCTGAGGGCACATACTGCCAGATGATTGCTTTCCCATAGAGGAACCTCTTGGGATTTTGGTGTTACCTGTCTTATTTTAAGTAGATTTGCAGGTTGATGGCCCACCAGGATAAGATAGCTGAACAGTATATCCCAGACAAAATATAATTTCAGGAGCAGACACTTAGGAAAGACTATATGAATGGCTATTTTGGTTTTGGTATAATTAATAGGAAACAGCTGCCTTGCCTAAAATGGTAATTTTGTGCTTAAAAATTTACATTTTTGTTGGACAGCCCCCAAATCAATGCCCTACTGACTGAATTGCCTTTATTTTCTACCCTGGGTCTTCAGAGCAATGTAGGACTCATAGGGGTCCTTAAATTAAATTATAGTTTGTGAACAGTGAGGCCACTTCTGTATTGTTTAATTTCTTCTGAGGTCATGTCACTTGTTAAATGTTAAGTAGGATGTCAAGTTTTCCTGGAAATTCAGTGTTCCCTCCTTGACCTTGTATAGGATCATTTTATAATTTTCGTCTCCAAATATTCATCATTTAAATTGCAACAGCTGCTTCAAAAGCAAAATAAATGTCCTACCATTTGAAAATGTCATATGTAGACTTAATAAAAGGTTCTGTATCTGTCACAGTTCGTATGTTACTGTTTACTTTTACTTCTAGCTTTAAATCCCTATTTTACATTTTCAGCTGCGGTTTGGCTCTAGAAACAAGGAAAATATTCACAGGGCAGGTATTTTGTTTATGAAATGAAGAGATAAAGCTCTGTTGGTGAAGGAATCAAGGCAAGATTTTAGTTCCCATGCTGCTTCTGTCAAGATGATTTTTACAAGAGACAATTGTACATACTTTGGACATAATATCAAAAAGGAAATGCAGAACAGTTATTAGCCTCATGCTAAGAAGTAATTTTCCCTCAATCATTTAGACAACCTGGTTTTTTGTCTAATACGCTGTTACCTTCTCTATATTAGATGTTGTCCTTGAGAAAAATATTCTGAAATAAAGAAAATAGTCCCCATCAGTACAGCCAGTAGCATTCTTCTGAGAAGCATTGGTAGTTATAGCCACTTAACCACTTTAGCCTTCACAAAAACTGAATGAATTTGAAAAAAGAAACTGGAGATGAAGATTATTATATGCCAAAGTTAAAATGCAGAGGAAAAATTAAATCTTCTTTTTTTTTTTTTCCTATCTCCCTGTATATATTCTCAACTTTAGGACCACAATACATACCCTACTAGATATTGGTATGAATATTTTCCAATTATAGTTTTGTCTTTTAGAAAAGTGGGAAAACTATATTATCTTAATCAGAGAGAGGAACATTTTGGAATGGATATTCAAATATCTGTGATGTCTTAAGCCCTTAAGTTCTGTGCTGCATGGTAGCATTACTAATAGCACTAATCATTTTTCATGGTTCTGTTTGCAAATTATAAAAATGAAGTGTTAGTAGAGCAAGTGAACGCTCTAGTTTCTTATAAAACTGAGTTCGTTTGGCTGTTCACAGCCATCATATCCTGATGGTTGAACGATGTTTCTTTTACTTGCTTTGAATCCTATGGGCATAGCACTTGGAAGGCAAAAGTCACCTCAGAGTTTATGTAGCCCAGTAACCTCATGTTACAAATGAAGGCTTTTAGATTCAGAGAGGTAAAATGAGTTGCTGCCTAGTGCTCAAAATGTCGCTGGAGTGGAACTCTTCTGATATTGTTCCCTCTTCACCATGCTGCTCAAACTTGATCTGTATGAACTGGCCGGTTGTGTTTGGTATAGTACGGCCATAACCCACTTAGCATTCCTCATACAAGCTTTTAATCAGATCCTGGGTACTGTCTGCAGAACCAACAATAATTAGGCAGCTTTCTTGCCTAGTTTATCTTTTAGAGTATTTAAAACAAAATTCTTGCCTATGATATTTACATACATACTTTGTTTTTCTTTTTTAATTTCACAGACAATTTGAAATGGTTATTCCCACCGAAGACTCCGTTATCACAGAAATGACATCAACATTAAGAGACTGGGGAACGATGTGGAAACAACTCTATGTGGTAAGTAACTTTTTAATGGCATGATTTTTCAGGTAGAGAATAGTTTTGACAAATATCTAAACATGAGTAAGCATCAACTAATATTACAGCACCTGCTATAAGTCACTAGGGCTCCTTGGGATGAGATACAGATCTTAATAAGACACAGTCTTGTAATCTCTGTGTCCACTGAACATGGGTTTTATGTTATTCTTCAATACTACAGGAATATAAAAGATGATTTGTCTGTCATCTAAACAAATAGGATGGTTTACATGGGCCTAGTGTTGGACTTCTGGAATATTTTTAATTTTTAGGGAGAAAGAAGCTTATGTTCAATAAAATTTTGGTGGTAGCGGTTTTTTATCATATTCTAATTCTGTAAATTATTCAACTACACTGTAAATGACAGACTTCTTAGCGAGAATCAATAAGAATATTCTAAATATGCTAGAGAAAAGGAATGTTTCTCCGTGGAAAAAAATCTATGTTTTAGGGGTATTTTGTGTATGTATAAATTTATTTGCTTATAAGTAATTACATTATGGAGCACTTACTACATGGCAAACCCCATGGGAAGTACTCTGTATGTGGAATCTCCTTTAATCCTCACAACCACTCATGGAAATAATAGCTGCGACCATCTCCAGCTTACAAATGAGAGAAATGAGGCGCAGAGAGTGAAGTACTTGCTCTAGACCAAGTAATGGGAAAGTGGCGAGCTGGGATTCTGATAGGGGTCTGCTGCTCTCACTCTGAACCCCACTATTCGTGTGGAAATCTGGGGGTGCTGAAGTGTTCAGAAAGATAAATTCTATTTCTCCTTTCATTTTCAAAGAAATTTATAGAACAGCTTAATCATTTGAAGGGATGCGTTCAAAATACAAAGGTATACTTATCCTGCCAAAATGATTTGAAACAGCCTGTCAAAGAGAAAAATCCAAATTAGTGAGGGACATTGGCACAGAATGACAGTCTTTGTCTGTTACATCTAAAATGCAATAGGATATTTCATTGAGGCAAGAAAATCTTACAAAGTCACTAATGAAAATCCTTTGATGTTGGACTTCTCTGATTATACCCTCCTGGAGCTTTGCGACTCACTGTGAAAATCCACAAGGCAATGTTAGATGAATTGCCAGAGTGTAGTTTTGTAAATACAAAGTCAGTACAACTGACTTCCAAGGCTCTGTGCTGGCAAGGTGTAAAGGAAATGCAGATCTCCTTTGTACATTTTTTTTTTTTTAAATTTGTGTTAGAAAGACGACAAAATCCCAGTATTATTTCACTTCAAGTAACATTGTACATGACACTAATGTGGAAAAAGAAAAAGAAACTATTCGAAATGTTCCAACTACCACATCCTAAATATCCAACATAAGAGATTTATAAAAATAATGACAGTGTAAATGTTGCCCGTTAGTTGAGCTAAAGCACCAGCAGTTTTCCTTTTGTGTAGGTAATAGTGGGGAACAAAGTTGAATTTCCTCTGGATTCTGCTTTATCTAGCTGTTTTTACCTGCTTTTGGGATTGTGAGCATCTATTTTGGGAACAGACTTGATTGGTTTGAAAATCTATGTGGCGTAAATTCTAGAAGTAACTTCCTTTCCTTCTAGTGTTCTAAGTAATGGGAAAGAGAGAGAATTGTCTAAGTGTCTCCCTGGATACTGGCGTGGTAGTCAGTTACGTTAGGATCAAATATAAATTTTAACCTGGAGAAATTAAATTTTTGACATTGGGAATGGGGCTACCTTGGCCATGTCAGACCTTTTGGTTTTTCTTTTCCTCATGTAAATGTTTTGTGTCAAATGTTTTGGTTCAAGTTCATCATGTTTGAGTATATTTAGGGTATTGTCCATCTTCTTTCCAACAGTGTTAAGGCCTTTAGCTTCTCCACTCAAAGAAGTTTGATGAGGATAATATTTTGTAAATTGTAAGCAGTATATGAGATAGTATATGTCAAACACTTAGCATAAAAGCACATGGTGAATGCTTGAGAAATGCTAATTGCTCTTTTAAATAACATTGGTTTAAAGGCCTAAATAATACTCTAAAGTATCACTTAATCATATATCAGTAATGTAGCCACAAAAACTTTAGGAGAAATACAGCAACCATCTTTTACTGAGTATTTTTGTGCAGGTCCTGGGCTGGATATCTTACATCTTTCTTCCCTGGGGCTATGCCAGGTAGTTTTTATTCTCAAATCTTATCAAACATAATTTATCCAGGGTCTCATGCTAAGTGCTAAAGCCTGAATCTAAATCTAGGTCTGCTACTGCTAAAACTTGCCCTGTTTTGATTTTAAGGCAAATAAAAACTTACCCATTCTCTAAAAACTAAAATGCAATTAACTCTTTGCTACATTTCTCTTATATTGCCAGAATTTCTAGGTACTGTTTTATTCCAAAGGTTTAATTTACATTTTTCATTTAACACTAAATCAAAAGTATGTTTTTATATTTCTTCATAGCCTTTATAACTAACCAATTTTTAAGACCAATGTTTAAAGAATCACAATTTTATGACTAGATGTCCAACCAGATATATATACCTTTTTCTTACATTAGCAGGGCAAATGTGCTGGCCAGGCTTGCAGTATGTCAGTGTTCCTGCCACCTCTGGGTTTTCTTCCCTAAAGGGAAAGGTCACCAGCTGGTTTTCAGTTTTGTAAAGGATCCTGCTTTCTTCTCATCTTAGTGTTCTCTTAAACTTAAGTACTAGAGGTGACATCATAGACGATAAAGTCCATCCTACTAAACGACTGCAGAATGCTTTCCCCAAGAGCAGGCAGATGATTACTCTCACTGTGACCACTCAGTTCAGGAAGGTGCTGGCTCTTTCCTTTGCAGCATTAGATTTTACTTGTTTTATAACTTCCTTATGTAATGTAATGTTTTTGACTTAAGCAGACTTTTCCTTCCCACCACTGACTTCCTCAAGCGTTTCTTAATCTTCTTTGCTTATTCTTTTGCGTGACTTGAACAGAACCCACCTCACAAGGTCCACAAAAACTAACACCTTTAAATCGAGCTATTCATTCATTCATTCTCCAGCTGCCAGGGCTACACCAGGCAGACCCAGCCATCGTGGCTGGGTACTTGCAGCCCAGCGGAGAACACAGACACTGAGCAATCAATTATAAGAGCGCTGTGCTATAGGGCTCTGGTAACGACTTGTATGGGAGTGTATGACGTGAGCAAAGAGTGAGAAATCATAGAATAACAGGCTCAATACAGTGTTTTAGGAGTAACCTTAGAAGTAAGATTATTTCTGAGAGGATCACAGATGGCATCCTGGAGAATGCTTTTTGTTTCCTCTGGCACATCTGTCTGACCTGTACAGTACCTAAAAACTCTTCTAGACACAAGCATTGAAAAAGCAGAGAACACGTCATTACTTTTTAAAATAAAAAATATGTTAAGACTGATTGTCTTTACCCATCACAGAGGACTTGATATTTCTGGCAGCTTATGACTGTGTAGAGGACTGTAGACAGATGATAACCTCAATACTTTTATATCGCTATTCCTGTAGTCCACTAATAACTTTTGTGGAAAGTAAAAGTGTAGATTCTGGTTAAGAAAGATGAAGGGTAAATATTTACATAAGGTCTCCATTAATGTCTCTGGGGTAAGAGATATATATTTTGCTTTTGCAAAAGAGAGAATATTTGCAGAGGGCTCATTCTGGACCAAGCCCAAAACAATAACAGTACTAGTGACAACTAATACTTACATGATATTTATTCTGGGCCAGCCATTTCTCAGAGTTTTAATAACTCATTAATACTCACAGTAGTCCTCTGTGGTAGTTACTGTCATACCCATTGTACAGATGAGAAAACAAGCACAAAGAGGTATTAATAAATTACCAAAGCTTTTTCAGCCAGTAAATGACAGAGTTGGAATTCAGGTTGAAGTTCTTGGGCTCTAAGCCTGTGCTCTTTGCCACTGTGCTATAGGGCTTTCTTCACAGTCGTTATCACTAATCCATAAAAGAGCCTTGCAGAAGATAGTACTTCCAGTTTCACAGGTGATAAAACTTACACTCAAAGTCTATAGAACTCCCAAGTGGCAAAACCAGGACTTGAAGCCAGGAGATTAACCTGTCTTCTTTCCACTAAACTACATAGCTTAATGAATTTCACAGGAGATGATCTAGAATCTACATGACTGTTTTAGAAGTAAGAAGAAAGCATCATTTTTTTTTCAATGTGTCTAAATACTGGACAAATAATAGCAGTACATCCATCACTGAATGAGTTTGCGTACTCACCTTCTCATGGGTGATCCAATAAAGCATTAAGACCAACGTGCAAGAAATCATTGGAAAGCAAAGTTTACCACTTCCTCGGCTTTAGTTGCTTGCAGCCATGGCTCAGAAAAGGGGGAAAAGAGAGGGAGCAAGAGTTGACAGGGAAGCTTTCCTGACGGAGGTGGAAGTCAGGCCAAGCTCTGTAGGACAGTAGAATGTGGGCAGAGCTAAAGAAAGGAGCACTTGAGGTGGAAAGGGAGGCAGCTTACGTACGCAAAGCGTAGAGACTGGGCCGAGCTCCAGGTGTGGAGGTGCAGTGAGAAGCAGGAACACAAAGTGTCTGTTGGGGAATCTGAGAGGTACAGTTGTGTTCTTGGACAGGAGAGCAGAATTGTGAATGGAAACATACAGAGCAGAGAGAGGAGGGAGCGCATTTGAGGACGATGAGGGAAGAGTCCCTCTGTTAGCGGAGAATCTGTCCACAGAGCGGCAAGCACATCGAGGGTGACCAGGACCCTCCCTTTCCCTTTTCTCTCTGTTTATCCCACAACTCACTGCGGGGACTGGTTATCAAATCTCCACGCTTGCGTCTTTCTTAGAGAAACGAAGGCGATCTCTTCCACCGGCTGTGGCACATCATGAATGAGATCCTGGACCTGCGGCGGCAGGTGCTGGTGGGCCATCTCACCCACGACCGGATGAAGGACGTGAAGCGCCACATCACTGCCAGGCTCGACTGGGGCAACGAGTGAGTACCGACTGTCACAGAGCAGCCTCTGGCGGGTGATCACAACAGAAGTGACATAAGCCTGAGCCAGGATGTGGTAATATTACCAGAGCCAATCCTATGCATCTTTCCAGTTTTCCTCTTTTGGAGGAAAACTGCCATTGATAGAGCGGAGAACCACTTCCTCTCCTGCTGGTGTTTGTTCTCTGGTACCTTGTGTGATCTGACAGTGTGCACGTGCTCATGGAAAATGAAATGTTCCCAGGGATTAATTAGATACAGCTTCTGGCTAAAATGGATCTTATTTTTAAATATGCTTTGGGTTTGGCATGTGTATGTGCCTTTAATATATATCACTTCCATGTCAGGGTGGCAGGTCGCCAGTGTAATCTGGAGGGAGACACTAATGTTAACAGCTTCTGTTAGAAGCCTTAGGACAAGTGCACTGGTGGGGCCTTTTATCATTGCTCTGATTGGTCCTGTGCGTGCATATTAGCCATTATTAATTAGGAGCTGCTGGGGAGAACGTAGTAAAAACTGTTCCTGACCAAGATTTACTTTTGAATAAAACTGTGAGAGACTAGTTTAAAATATCAGCCAAACACTTAAGTGATAAATCTAATCACTGAAAGCTCTGACCAATGTTGATACTATACTAAGTATGAATATTAATATAGGAGTGAGAAATTAGAATAAGCCAACTTTGACTGCGGTACTAGGGTTACACAAGGCTTAGGTTTAAGGCAGTGAATGGTTCCTTAATATACTACATGGCCGTATCCTCCCTTCCTTTCCTCTCCCCAAATCCCCATTAACTATTTTGGCCTTCAAAGGATCTTAGGGCAGCAGATAAAAAGAAAAGCAGACAGAAAGGAGAAAACGCCTGTAAGTGAGCCATGGGTAAATTAGCTTCAAATCCGGAAAAACCGATCTGAAACCAGAATGCCGCTTCCCCTGACCATAGGAAGTCACTTTGCCAGAAGCCAGGTTTGATTCGCGCCAAGACGTTACATATCACAGGTACAAATACACAGACCTGCTGACAGATTTTAAACTCCGTCTCACCCAGAGTACTTCTGTTATTTTGTTGAACACGATGTACCGTTCATCTTTTTACATACAATGAATAGAATAGCCCAATTTTTTTTATTTCTAGAAGATTCATTACTGTGAGAAATGAAGCAAGTGCAGCTATGGAGGGGCAACAAAAGCACTGGAGTAGGAACTCTGCTCTCTTAAGACGTGAAGCAAATTCCTGAGCCCTGCTCGATGTCAGTGCTTTATCTGTCAAAGGAGGAAGTTGAACTAGAGAAGATCCAAAGGCCCTTTCAGCTCTAGGATGATACAATTTAAAACATGCAGCACCTTGTGACAGATCAGACTTGTCAGCCGCTCGCATGGAGCTTCCCATCCTGCTGCGTGAGCTGGGGTGGGGCCTGGGTAGTAGCCCTAAAGCCCCTGGGAGCATGCCCTGTGCGGCCTGTCTTTCATGTGTTTCTTTATTATTTCGCAAAACCTTTGAGTTTTCTCTGATTTATATTGGCTCTTAGTCATTGTGCTGGTCCTCATTTAAAGGACTAGTTTGTAAATAGGAAGTTGGATGATGGTAGCTTATCAAAAATAACTTAGGAACGTAGAGCAGGCAAGAAAATGGTACTTCTTCAGTTTTGTGAAGGAACGTGATGGCAGAATGAAAAGGCAAAGGAAGGAAAAACATTAATTATGGCTGAATCATGACTCAGTTTTTGACTTATGTAAGTTCTAGCTTGTACTTTGAGCAGTTCTCTGGCTAATTTATGATAAGTTGGTAAAACATTGATGCATGAAAATGAGCAGTATAATTTATTTAGATCATCCTCAACTTGATGAAGTTTCTGAGCTCTCATTCTGTTTTCTTTGAATTTCTTTGGTCACTTATTTAAAAATAACTTATAGCGTAGAGATTATGCATTTACCTTACTTCTTTAAGTATAAACTTGTTTTCTTATTGTATAAGAAGTATAAATAAGTATAAACTTATTTCTTATTTAGCTATGCTAAAAGGACAGCAAATGAAGATAATTCTCTTGCCTATTAAAGCAGATCAAATTGTCCTACAAATTTGTCTGTCAGTACATAAATCTCTGATGAACATAAATTAAGAATGCGTTCTATCTCAGGTTGTATATCAGACTGTTGAAGAGTAGACCTCTGGACGTGGGAAGCTTGGGAGGAGGAGGAGGATATAATCCATCTTATTCTCTAATGGGGAGAGCAAAAGAATCGTTCTCACCTGGGAGCCTCCGACAGCACTGAAATAATGGCACGTGTTTCTGTTGCCCATAGAGTGCTATGGTGTCCTTGGACTTTCTGGCTAAGATTACACAGGATGGAGGATCAGTTCATCCTTTCTTCCTGATGTCACAGCGTAGTTTAATGACTGAGCTGATGTAAAAGGACACCCCTGCACCACGACTGGCTTCCCGGATCCTGTGTGATCTCCCTGCGTCTTGTCTCTCCTCTGCTGGCCTCATTTCTCCTTACTCTTTGTCAAGCATTGCCCTGAGTCTATTCTGTGAGCTAAGGAAGCTCAAACAATGGGAGGTTTATCCTAAGGATATACCTTGGAATTAACAAAACCAAATAGAAACAAAGAAGACTCTCTTCACATAGCCAGGACTTCAGGAAACCAGCAGAAGTTGAACATTCAAGCCTGTGGAAGGAAGGGACCTGCAGGTCACTGGTTTCTGGGGCTGCAGAACCTCTGCAGCAGGTGTCATTCATTCTGCAGGGATGTAGGTCACCTGCCCTTCAGGTAGCTTGTCTTCCTCATGCCTTATGGCTGATGTGTGAATTTCCAAGTTCAATCTCTCAAGGAAGGAATCTTATTGACAGCCAATATCTATTATTCCTGTTTGGATTGAATATTTTATACCAGCCTCTCATAAGTTTCTGTCCAGTCCACAGGTTATATGTCCTTAGGTTACGTGCTTACCTTAGTCAGGTATGGCTCAGTAAGCGGGATGGTCAGATGACTACCTTTTCTAATCCCCTCTTGCCAGTAGAAAATGTGAGTAGAGCAGCTTCTCATGGAAGGAGCTATGGTTAGGCAGGTGCTGTGATTCATATTGGTTATATGTCCTCTTTGCTTTGCTAAGTAATCTTTCATCAGCAATATTGACCTGGTGCCAAATGACATCTTACATCGTAGTGCAGTGGTTCTCTCTTGGAAGGGAGTGAGGATGGGGAACAGAGACTACCAGAATCCCTGGTGAGGTGGAGCAAGGGGGGATGGGGACATTTTGAAAAAAAAAAATCACAGTGCTCTTTGTGATTTGAAAATTCAACTATAAATTAAAGAATGGGCATGTGACTTTTTTTTTAAATTTCTCAAAGAGAAACATCATTTAGGAAAATTGAGAAATTGTTTTAGTATCTGAAAAATAGCTCCTGCTGTCTAGGAGGTGACAGTTTTCTAATCTTCTTAAGAACAAATATCCCTCAGGGTGGCTGGGGCAGTGCTTGGCTTGAAGTAGGTGCTGAATTAATACATTTTACTTATGAAACCTTGATGAGATTTTGGGGAGGGCACAGAATTTCAGAATTTTTTTTAGTACAAAAGTAAGAAAACTGTGGTTCTGTAATTGGAAGTGCAACCCTGGGAGGCTTCCATGTTGGAGAGAGTGAGGACACGAAAGCGATGCAGGACAAATGATCCTCGGAGAACTGAGCTCGAGACCTGGAGTGTGGTAGTAATTGCGAGGCATCCGTGAGAGAGAAGTTGTACTGCCTATGATCTATAGGGCGTTACAGAAGCATCGGGAAGCCTTTGGATGGTTGGGGACGATTAAGGAGATGAAGAGAATTATGTGGCATTGATATCAATGTTGAACAGTGGGTGTCCTGGAGAGGAGTATGTTCCCAAGGTCACTGGAGGGAAACTGGCCAGAACAAGATTAGCCTCGCTTTCCTCTGTGGATGACAGGTCATCACAAATCAATTATCATACTTGGTCCCTCTGAGGCTGGCTATAACCTTAGAATACTTTTCCACCCAGCAGGCCACATATCAGCTGTAATGAAACCTGACACAAGAGGTTAAACCATTTTGCCACCCAGGACTAGAACTATGCTGCTCCAATTTCTGTTCCCCACCTTCACTGAGTTTCTCCTAATGAGTGACCCCAGAACTTTCTATGAATGAGGACCATGCACAAGTTGCCAGAGGTTCGTGCTAGAAGCATGTTAACTCCGGGCATAGCTAAGTATTTTGGTGCTAGATCAAATCTTAAAGGCTGAACTTCCCTCTCTGCAACTCCAGTGTCCAGAACCAAAGTATGTCTAGCTCTGGTTTCTACTCCACTCTACCCTGCTAGAGAAGTCCTTCTCTGGGGATGGTTTGTCAGGTGCAGAAGGCTTTGTGCCATACGGAGGGCCAAGGGCCCCAGTGGAAGGAGCACCCCACTGAGAGTGCCTGCCCACCCCTTCTTGATTTGCCCAACTTTGTCACCTTCTGTGATGTTGTCATCACTTCTCGAGTTAAGCCCAGTGTCCTGCCTACTTACATTGTCTACCCCAACTGTAATAACAAGTCATACAGGGTAAAAAGTACAGGTGGGGGAAGCATGGTGGGTAATTTCAAGGTGGCATAGTAAAAATAATTATTTTTAATACATTTCATGGAGGTGACTTTTCCCCCAAACTCTTTCAATTTGTTTTCTAGACAACTGGGGCTGGACCTGGTCCCTAGGAAAGAGTATGCAATGGTGGATCCGGAGGACATCAGCATCACTGAGCTCTACCGACTGGTAGGTACAGGAAACCTCCGTTCACAGCCTCACTGCTAATTTTGTGGTTTCCATGGCACTTTTCATGCTTGCTTGATTTTGTAAGAACAGGATGTTCCAGATTTAATTTGGAAAGAGTGTGGAAAATTGAGAACTGAGGTGACCATGCCCTGAGTACAGTGCCGAGACACTTTACCTATCTCAGAATGATGTAATGCTCTCCAGCAGGCCCTCAATGCCCAGGTACTAGGAAGTAAATTCACAGAAGTGTTCATTCAGTTCTTTTGCAAATCTGTATACTTTTTTTTTTTTTGCCTAGTCTGATGAAATGTCTATCACATAAATCCATCTGTTATGTTTCAGGACCATGCTGTGACAATGACAGCTGGGCATTGCTCACCTCCTGTCCTTGGTCCTCAATGGCTAGTCTTGTACCCATCCCTCCTAGACCCCAGTCCATTCCTAAGGGCTGAAGCCAGTTAATAATCGTAAAATATTTGATCATATTGTCCATCACGGTATCACCTATGACTTGAGTTTATTTCCAGTTATGTGGTAGGTTAAAGTCCAGTTCTTTTGCTTGGCATCTAGGTTCCCCAAATCTGGTCCAATCTACCAGATTGTGTTTAGCCTTATATTCTTAAATACTTGTGTAAAATTTATCAATCTCTTCATATTAACTACAGTCTCTTAAAACCCAAAATCAGTGAAGAAGGTGGTTGGGAAGGGCTTTCAAAGGCCATTACGCTAAGTGTAATTTTACTTTGATCTTGTTACTATTGCTTCTTACCATAATGTTCCTAAGAGGTGTTCCTGTTGGAAATAGTAGACTCATTTTTGGAAGATCCTATCTCTTGTGGGGTAGTTTTCCAAGCTTATAGTAATTTTCTGAGAAGAGTGGATATCCTTAACCTGTAGATTGTCCGTATCTGAAAAATTGGGGGAAAAATTATTAATAAGTCTGTAGGGAATTGTATCTGATTGGAGAAGGCAGTTCTTAATATCACTTTCAATTTTTTCCTTAATCATCAGATTGAAGTTCAGATTATCTACACTTCATTGTGCCAGTTGGAATAAATTCTATTTTTGTATAGGATTTCCTTTACTGTATGTTGCACTTCCTGGGGGTGGTGTGTGCTGCCTGCCTCTGTGATATCAGTGCTAAGCAGAGTATCTGGCACGTAGCGAGAATATAGTTCAAGATCAGTTGGGGAGGAGGGCAAAGAAGGAACAAATGAGAGTATTCCAAATTAAAGTCATCATGACTTCTTAGCTTATGTAACAAATATAATCTGTATAGTTCATTTGTCAGTCACACCTCTAATGTGACATCTTTATTGTTGCTCCTTTATGTAATTCATTGAGCATCATATTTTTTCTCTGACTTTTTAAATAATCACTCAATTTGAAGTTTCTTCAGATTGCACACGGAATCTTCTATGTGGGTCAAAGGTAATCTTGTATAGTGCTTTGCACTTAATAAGCACCTAGTCACTGTTTTCGAGGTCATTCGGGGTTATCGAGGTATTATGAAAAGACCATGGACTGCGGCTCCAAACAACTAGATTTGCAATTCAGCTCTTCCTTTTACCAGTTCTGTGGTCTTGAACTTACTTAATCTCCTACAGCCTCAGTTTTCTCATGCACTAAATGATGAAATAATTCTTTTCGTGTTTGTTATGCAGGTTAAAGAAGAAACATGTAAAATGCCTTTCCTTGACAAATAATACATGTAAAACACTTAAGCGTTCAGTCACTGTTCATTTCTTTCTCATCTTTATTTCATCTACATCTGCAAGGCACCATGGAAAGAGTAACTGGTACCTCATATGATAAATCTTAGGATTAGATTTGGCTATTTTTAATGAAATAAATAATAGAAGCTTAGACATGATAGAAACTTATTTCTCAAAATATGCAAGTCTAGAAGCAGGAAGTTCTGAGTTTGTGATTTCTTGGTGTAAAAAGGGACAACAGGCACTTATCTTTCTGCTGTGCAGTCATGTAGCTGCTATCATCAAGCATACCACAAAGTACAATATAGCTGCAAGAGTTCTAGCCATTGCATGCAGCTGCAATCCAGATAGTAGGAAGGAGAAAGTTTCCTCTTAGTTGATAGAACTACTTTAATAACCCTTCCTAGAAGTTCCACACAACACTCACATTTATATCCCTTTAGTAGACCATAGTCACACCACATATTTAGCTGGTGATGTCAGATATTTGATGATATTGTCCTATACAAATGCATTTTATTTTCCCTACTTCAATTTTGTCTCTGTTCTTTTCAGTTAACATTATGTGGGAGATGGGAATTGATTTCACCTTTTCAACATTCCTGTTTATTGGTGGGGGCTGCCTGGAGTATAATGGTGATATGATTCTGGGATCTCATCTAGGCTCTGATTGATCAGTAATGTCTGTCATTGGTAGGAAAGGCAACACTCAGATCCTAACCCAGAGTCTTCATTTTATAGATGAGGAAAATAAAAAATGTGATTTTACATGAAAACTTAATTTCTTCTCAGTCGTGTTTACATTTTACTGTTTCTAAAACAAAGGCAATAGCCCAAGAAAAACCCAAATAATTATAGATTTCAGAAGGACATGTTTTCTGCTTGAAGTCAGCCTCTTTCTAAGTTCCCATTTGTATCCTGGGCCTAGTAATAATCAGGTTATCTGTAGCCCTGGTCTTTTTCTCCATGCAACATAGAAGTGACCAACTATATTGATTTCATCGGAGAGTTAGGAGGCACCGTCACCAATCCCTTGTTGTTGTTGTTGTTGTTGTTGTTTGGCAATGTATTGTCACTTGGGATCACAGACCACAGCTTAGAGGTAAAATGGCCTGAGAGGATGTTTGATTAATTGTTGCTGCCGCTCTTCTTTCACTTCTTTCTTGTCAGGGTCATATTTGAAACACAAGTGTTTTCATCTTACTAATTTCATACTGCATCAACAGGAAAAAAAATCTTGCTTTAGGTTTTTGATAGCCCAGTTAGCACGTCTGTCTCACCTAATCGTATTTATCTAAACAGTAAAAGTGCTAAACCTCACAGTGTTAACATATGTCCACTTAGAAAGCTTGGTGTAGTGCCAAAGGCAAGATCTCAATTCTTCTATAAATAAAGAGAACTTTATTAGCTGAATTCTCTGGTTATTTGTGCCTGTAGAATATCTTTTTAGGAACCTTTTGTGGTTTTATAAGATCACACTACCTGCTTGCTTTGTGATCTTTAGTAGGTTATACCAGTGGTTCTCAAATGGAAAATGGTCATTCTCAGAGGCAATTTCACTCCCCACCCCAGGGAACATTTGGCATTGTCTGAAGACATTTTTGATTGTCACAACAGGAGGTGGGAGAGAGAGATGCTACTGGCGTCTGGTAGGTAGAGACCAAGGAAAGCTGCTGAACATCCTACAAAGCCTGGGACAGCCCCCACAACAAAGAAATATGCAGCCTAATTGTCAATAGCACTGAGGGTGAAAGTACTGGTCTGTGGCCTGTTAGGAACTGGGCTGCACAGCAGGAGGTGAGCCGGCAAACCTTCATCTGTACTTAAAGCTGCTCCCCATTGCTCAAATCACCACCTGAGCCCCGGCCCCATCAGATCTGCAGTGGCATTAGATTCTCAGGAACGCTACTGTAAAGTGCGCATGCGAGGCATCTAGGTTGTGTGCTCCTTATGAGGATGTAATGTCTGATGATCTGAGGTGGAGCCGAGGCGGTGATGCTGGCACTGGGAAGTGATTGCAAATGCAGATTATCATTAGCAGAGAAGTTTGCACAATAAATGTAATGCGCTTGAATCATCCCAAAACCCACCCCCCACACCCCACCCCAGGTCTGTGGAAAAGTTGTCTTTCATGAAACCAGTCCGTGGTGCCAAAAAGGTTGGGGACTGCTGGTGTAGGCAATGCATCCAATAATTAATACATTATATGAGGATTAAAGCCGTAAGTCAGTTAAATAAATTTTGGGGATGAATCTGTTTCTTCTAATCAAGGATCTTGTCAAACCATAAACACATTTAAAGTAACTGGTAGGTCCATTTGTAACCATAAATTATTTCAAGATGGATTTTTGGTTTTGTGTTATAAATACCCAATCATAGCTCTTGAAGTGTGAACTTGCTTTTTAAATTTTGTTTTTGCAATAATAACAGATACTTTTAACAGTTCCCCAGAGCAGTGCATTACCAAGAGACAAGCAAGTCATCATCACCTACTTAGGTTCAAGGCCATCCAGACCTTGAAGAACAGCAGGGGAGAGGGAGTACCAGACGTGAGGGCCCATGTCACATGTGCCAACGGTGGACTCAAGCAGGCTTATTACTGGCACACATGCAAAGACCAAAGGCTCCAAGGCAGTAACTATTCGAAAGATGCAAGGATACATTTTTTAGTGCGCTGTGATTAGCATCTCTCTGCACATGATCATGATCAGGGATTCTCAACCCTCATTGCCCATTAGGATCACCTGGGGAGCTTTTAAAACTACGGTTTCTGGACCCCCATCCCTTTGAAATTCTAATTTAATTGTTCTGGGATAGGACCTGGGCATAAGTATTTTTTAAAAGCTCTCTTGGGGACTCTAAAGTGCAGCCAAGGTTGAGAACCACTGATCCAGATATATTGGATTCTTTGTATGAATAAGGGAGCTGATCTTTTCCCTCAGTTCTTAGAGGATGTCATGATTAATGCTGGGAACTCCGCACTGTTTGACATAGAGAGCAGATACCTCCTAAGGTCTGTTCTTTTCATAAGACTTTTACATCTGTTTCTCCAGCTCTGGCCTTTAGGAGTCATTCATCTCTTCATAGTAGCTTGTGCTGTGTTACCCTGTTAAGTAAACACATACTGAACTTTTAAGTAAATAAGTTAGCAATTCCAGGAAAAAAAAAAGAACTTCTTTGTTAAAGAGATGTAGTTTTATGAATGTATAGTGCTGCTTTTTCCATAGTAAAAAGAATTTTAAAAACATAAAAAAAAGCAACCTTCATAGAAAACAAAGCAGAATTATACTTTTTTTCCCACAGTTAGAATATTTTTCTCCAGGAACTTTTCTCTGGTAACTGTGGCCAATACATACCACAATGCTGAGTCCTATTTTTAAAAATAATGTATTTTACTCTCTAGTTTAACAGAGAGGTGCTCAATGGACCTATTGAGTACACAGTGATTATAGATGCATTTAGTTAACTACGTATTTTTCACTCTTTACTTTTCAAGTGTTAAAAAATAAAAGTCAAAAGCATGAAAAAATTCTGATGATTTTATGCTGTTGCATTTACAACTGTAAATTTAGATGGCATTTGGCTTCAGAAATTGGTCATTCAGTAGTTATTGAACTCAGAAACTTAAAAAGATAGCTAATATAAAATGGGGTTATGTACCTTAATTCCCAACAAAGGCTGTGTCTCCATTTATGATGGAGTTAAAATCCCTGAACCGTTTCTTTTAATTGTCAAGCAGTGATGCAAAAGAGGTGGCTCCCTTAGTAGTCTGTGTTGTGACAGCGATAATCCTCCACATTCTTAGCACCTGTTCCATTGATACTCAGGCCTTCCTATGTGTTTTTCTTGTACTCTTGTCCTGAATCAGTGCTACTCAAAGTGTGTTCCAAGAACTGGCGGGACCATCAACTGTTGGTAACTGGTCCAAGTATAAAAATGGCAAGTAAATGATTAGAAACCTTTATAACATTTTGATATTGCCAAGGCATTTTTATTGCATTTTATGAAAGAGTCAGCTGGTCCCTTGCTGCAAGCACTTTGAGGAGCCCCGTCCTACATAGGTAACTCCTGCACCCCCTTTAGCTCTGAGCTAAGGTGTCACTTTCCCAGGAAGCCTTCTCTGCCTGCCCAGGCTCAAGTCAGATCCTCCGTTCTCTCATCACAATCTGGGTCTTCTGCTGCATTTGTCACAGCTGCAGTTTTATGGGGGGAAAGTTTTGTTCATGTCTGCCCCCCTCAACCTCCATAGTAGATATAAGCTCCATGAAGGCGTGGATTATTTCCATTTTTATTTGAAGTTACATTCCCAGTGCTTGGCACGTAGTAGGTATTTATCAATGTCTGTTGAGTAAACGATCATCCCCATGTTCTCTTCCCCCCTGGATTCATGGGTGGCTGCTTTCCTCCCTCAATCTATAGGAACTCTCATTTCTGGTCTTGCTTCCCATATGTAACCTTGACTGGCTATATTGAGGACAGGATGAGAGGTACACATACACGCTATTCCTACCTTTAGACACCGTGTTGGCTTTCCTAGGTCTCCCTATAGCACCACAGCAAGTTAGGAAAATTTTCTTGCTCTTGTGGTAGAATATTATTTGCTACAGCCTGTCTCAGACAACTATCACACTTTAAAATTTAGTGTAATCTAAAATAACACTTAATTATAAGAACTGAGAAGTTATAATTTAAATACAATGTAATGTGCTTTTTTAAAAAGATGACTAATAATTTGTTGTCTTGGGAGTTGATAAAGGAGCAAGAGTCCTTTGAACTAACTTCCTGCTTCCTGATTCTACTCAGTGAGTTGTTACCATTTTTAACATTAATGATTTTAAAAATTCTTAAAGCAAGAATTTTTGATTGCTTGATGATCTATAAACTTCATAGTTTCTTATTTTAGAAGTTTGAGGAAATTTGAAATTGAACATCCAGTTAGATACCAAATCCACAGCAGAAAAAACTTATAGGATAGGACATCACAGTCATACCTAGCTAACTAATTTGTTGGATTTATTATTGTCTTCAGTCCATGCTGATTGTGTTTTTGTTGGGGGGCGTCATTCAGATGGAACATCGCCATCGGAAGAAAGACACCCCAGTCCAGGCCAGCTGTCACCACCTCTTTGTCCAGATGAAGAGCCTCATGTGTTCCAACCTGGGTGAGGAGCTGGAGGTCATCTTCTCGCTCTTTGACAGTAAAGAGAATCGACCCATCAGGTAACTGTACATGGAGCTAGAACTTGAATTATGTTCAGTTAATGTTAGAATGGTGGATATTTTTGATTGGCAAGCTTTAAGATGTATGATCTTGTACACTTTTACTCTATCAGCCTGCATTTTCTCACCTGGATGCTCCGAGTTTCTAAGCTGTCGATCCTCTGGATATTTCCATGAGGCTAGGTGGGGTGATGCATGCAAAGTTCTCTGAAAAATTCAAAAGATCTGTGGGATCATAATTGATATTAAATGGGAAGTATAGTATTGATTTCAAGTCTGTTATTGCTTTAGTTCTTTTGTATTGATAATGCAAGGAAGATACTGTTTCTCTAGAGTCTGAAGTTGGTTTGCTTATCAGGGTTAACACACTGTATCTTTCAAATTTTCAGTAAACAATTATGTTTTATTCTTACCAAATCTGGATCAAATGATATCAAAAGACAGCTAAATACTTATAATACTTCCCATTGAAGTTTCAGAGCTGTGAAGTGATAAATAGTTTTCACTTTTTTTCTTTTCTTTCTCAGTTCTCCGCGTCTTACCTGTTGCAGTTCTCTTATGGCAAACTTTCAGTATTTAAAAAAAGATTTATAGTGGATGTTTTTGGTGGTTATCCAAAAGTCTCAACTCTTGTTGAGATTTTATGTTTTAAAATTTTTGATATTTGTTTTAAAGTTAAGTACAAAACGTGACAACTTTTACATTAAAAATTTTACATTTAAATTGAGAATTAGAATTGAATCACACAAATCACACATAATGACCCAACTGTACCTTGCTTTAAAAGAATGCTTATGGGCCAGGCGTGGTGGCTCACTCCTGTAATCGTAGCACTATGGGAGACTGAGGCGGGTGGATCGCACAAGTTCAGGAGTTCGAGACCAGCCTGAGCAAGAGCGAGACCCCGTCTCTACTAAAAAATAGAGAGAAATGATCTGGACAACTGAAAATATATATATATACAGAAGAAATTAGCCGGACATGGTGGCGCATGCCTGTAGTCTCAGCTACTTGGGAGGCTGAGGCAGGAAGATCGCTTGAGCCCAGGAGTTTGAGGTTACTGTGAGCTAAGGCTGATGCCACGGCACTCTAGCCTGGGCAACAGAGCCAGACTCTGTCTCAAAAAAAAAAAAGAATGCTTATGAAAATAAATGCTAACAACTCTGAGCAATACTAAGTCACATGTATTGTTTTATAAACACAGAATAATCTTAGAGTATTTCTTTTCTGATAAAATAGATTTTTCTAGGAAATATGTGTGAAGTTTATTTTTAATGCATTTATAGCCATAAAATCGTTGGTGAATTAATTTATATGATAGTCATTATCTTACTAGTAAGTGTGCTTTTTATCTCTTAACAGTGGACTGTGTTCATAGAATTTAGAAGGTAGTGTTTTTGTGCAACAGGAACAGAATTTATGAGGTGTGGAAATAATAATGGTAATACAGTTGCAAAATCCACTTTCTGCACTGTTGGAGGAAATGAATCAGTGTGTGAGAAGACCTTTCCCCCTTCACAAATCAGCACTACTAAAAAGGGAAGTGAAAAGCATGAAAAATGGATCCAAGTTACAACTCAGCAGTTACTTTAGAAACGTGAAAGATTATTTGGAGATAATACCTGCTTATGTATTAAAGTGTGTCTGGTTTATGGGTAGTTTAGTTAAGAAAATCTTCGTAACTGTATAATATATGGTCTCTTTTACATATTTAACAAATTATATGGAATGGAAAAGGGAGAAGCGAGGTCACTCTTTTGCTCATTCCTATTAAGCTCAAGTTTTTGAGGACTACACATTGCCACTAATGTTCAAATTGCGTTAATGTAGGATTGTATTAATTTAGAATTAATATTAGCTTCTCTCTGAGTTTTGTCTTGTTATAAACATTTTCAAATTTTCTAAAACATTCTGGATTGTTCTCTAGAGTTCCCCTTATTTTATTCCTATTTATTTGGCAAAAGTAGGAAAATAACCTGAGTGTAGGATCCACCAAAATACTGTCTTTGTGGTCCCTGAGTTTAGGCCAGGAGCTGGGTCATTTTCCTGGTCTGTAATGTGGCTGGGCTGCCGTGCCTGCCTGCCTGCCTCCCTCTCATCTCCCCCCTTCTTCCTCTTCTCCCCACTCCCTGTTGCTGCCCTCTCTCCGTGTGTCTGTCTCTCCTCCAGCATCCCACCTGATCTGCAGTGACCCTAGGAGAAATCCAGTCTGAATCCCTCTCCCCCGCTTCTGCTCCCTGCCTTCAGCCATCTGTGGCTCTCATCTCTCAAACTCATAATCACCGTGAAGGTTATTGGCAAAAGAATGATTGAGAATCACAATATATGCTTACTAGATGTTTGGAACAATCTCAGATTTATTTTGTTGACTCTTCTGAGGCTTCAGGCAGCCCAGCGATTGTTTTCTTTTAGGGAGTGTACAAAACCTCATAATGAGTAGGTTTGGTTCACACTGCCAGTAACACAGGGCAGTGTCACTGTCCCTGTGTGAAGAGGCCATAGGCTGCCCAGATCTAAAGACTGGGCTTGAGTCTTATCTCTGCAGATGATGGTGACACAGAAGCCCTACTTCTAGCTTTCCCTTCATCTTAGAACCGGTAACAATTCTTGCTTCCGTCATTCTGCCTGGCATAGCTAATGAGTATGAAGTGTTTGCATCTTTTCATAAAAAAGTATTACAAATGTAAGATATGATTTTAAGGCATTGTTATGTTTTTACTTATGTGTGGGTGTTTTAAAATCATCACGTATTCCTTTTTTCAACTTTTTCTTTTGGAGCGTTTCAGACATGTTAAAAAAGTAGAATATTGTAAGGAACTCTCATGCACCCATCAGCTTCAACAACTGTCTGCTAAAGGACTGATCATCTTGTTCTAACCACGTCCCTTTCCAATCCTCCTCTTTGCTCCCAGATTATTTTGAGGCACATTTCTGACCTTATATCATTTTCAAATGTAAAAAAGGGAACTCTGAAGAAATTATCACCTAAAAAATTAATATTTCTTTAATATAATCAAATATCTATTTCCCATAGTGTTCATATTTCCCCCATTGACTTATTTTTTTAAAAAATTGTGCAAATCAAGATCCAAATAAGATTCCATACATTGTGGCTGATTGATACGTCTTATAAGTAATATTTCAGCTATGTTTTCCTTCGTTCTCTTAAATTCCTTATAATTTCTTTGTCATTAGATTTATTTCTTCTTGAGAATTCAAAGTCTAATTGCAAACAATGAAAATCAGAGAACAAAAGATGGTATAGTGAAGCAAATGCTTCTGTTGTTAAATAGAATCATTAACACTAATTTACAGAAAATAAAGTATAATCCAAGTATTATCTTTATGGCATAAAGATCACAGGATGGTACCTTCTCCAGGTACAGGTGGAAGGGCTGACATCTGAAAAACCTGTAGAGGAGTGATTAGGACAGGAGTATGTTTATTCCTCTCACAAGACAGACAACCTGTTAGGACTTTTTTATTTTTTAATATTCCTTTTTTAAGAAGCAAACAGCCAGCATTTATTGAGCACTAACCATCTGCCAGACTTTGTTCTAAGTGCTTTAAATATATTGTGATTAGCACCACTTTTGTAGGTGAGAAAGCCAAGACACAAGTCAGGCGAGGGGCCTAAGCTCACGTCAGCGGCACAAGGCAAAGCGGAGCTACAAAGCCCGCGGTCCGGCCAAAGCCTGCCCTCTCACCCCGCGACACCAGCACTCTGACCAGAGTCGCTTCTTCAGGGCTTCAGTATTTGAAAATGTCTGTCTCTGAAAAGGATTTTATTGGCCAGCCTTAGAGCTTTAGAGACTGATAGTCTTAATGATAAATTGTTATGAATTATTGATAATGCTAATCCTGAAACTAATATAGGGCCTCAGAAATATTCCACGCTATAGAAATTGGTTTTTGAAATGGAGTCCTTTTCAAAATACTTTCAGAATAGCAAAGTAGCATCAGCTCTTACTGTATGCTAGTGATCACAATCTTAGATTCAGTACTTCGAGGTGTCAAATGCTAAAGGAGCCAACATGTGAAAATACTCCCTTTCTAGTTCACTCAGTAAAATTGTGAAGCACATAATATCTCCTCAGTACGAGGAAGGGTGCATTTCCTGTTAAAAACTTAAATTGTCATTGAAGCTTTGCCATATTTAGAAAGCCCATTCATTTTATCTCAAAACAATTACCCAATCTGCCTGAAGGTGGGCCAAAATGTTAGGCCTCTGATGTGCGTTAGGAGTTGCTGTGACTGTCAGTAAAGATTCTGACAGCATCTTGTTCACGTACCCCCACCCCAGGGTGCTTTTCCAGTTTACCTTCCTCTGTTGTTTATGTGACAGGCACCAGCCAGAGTCCCCTGAAGGCACAGCTACATTGGATCAGGAAAAATAACACATTTTATTTATTTGAGGTTTGTGCAGTCTTGACACAATTTTTTGAGAGATAATTATCAGTAAATAGAAAACAAGTTTGCTGTATTAACTTTTACACAAGTTAAATGTTTTTAGGGAGTATTTATCTGGTTGAAAGTTTATGATTTCCTCATTCCACAGGGGTGTAGCTGGGAAAAACAGGGAATAAATTCTCTGCCTGTCATCTGTAATTTTATTTTATTGCATTCATTTAACAAACACTTATGTAATGCTTATTACGTGCCAGTTAATATTCTAAGCTCTTTAAAAAATATTAACTTACTCATTCCTTCTAACACTCTATGAGATAGGTACTACTAATATTCCCATTTTTATAGATGGGGAAACTGAGGCACAAAGTGATTAATAACTTGCCCAAGGTCATACAGCCGATATGTGGTGGAGCTGGTATTTTAACATGGCAGTCTATGCAGGAATCGGTATTCTTAATCACTATTCTACACCCGTTCTCATTAACTATGCTTTTATTCTTTCTTAACCACTTTTACTTGCCAGTGTGTAGTAAAGGGTCCGTGGAAGATTTGTTTTCTTAAGAAACTAGAATGGGAGAGACTTGACCTTGTTAAGAATTGACAGGAAGGATCCAGTAATGAGAGAGAAGGGAAAACCATTGATGGATCAAGGCCCTTTAGGAGACATCAGGAAACAGACTTGAGTTTGCCGCTGAGGAGATTAGCTATAAGCCGGAGCAAGGAAGAAGGGGAAGGGAGTGGATGTACATAAACTAACATAGGTTTGGGAATATGAGTTTGTGTTAAATAAAGAAACCAAACTGCTTAGCATTATATGCTACCGTGTCTCCTTTAGCTTGCATTTAAAATTGCCTGTTGCATTATATGGTGGTAGAAATAGTCATAGTGTTTATTCTTTCCATAGGCTATGCAGATATGGATGTATATATTCTTTTCTTTCTTGTGTTGATATATGTCAATTAATCTACAAAAAACTGTAAATTATATGGACCAGTGCAAATGACACAGTTCAAGTGGTTGACTGCCTCCCTTATAATTTTCATTACTTTGTTTACCGATGTATTTTAAGGCTTTGTTAATTAAAGTTGTAAATTTGTCTTGGGACTAATCTATTACAGTGTTTCATTCTCATCAGAGAGTATATTTAATAGGACCTGAGTGCCTCGAATTGGTACTCAGTTTAGTATAGGGTTGCCCATGCATGCAAGCTGCCAGCACAGGCTTTTATTTGAGGAAACAGCAAAAGGATAGTACTTCTGGAAAAAGTCTCATCCTAATGATTAAATACAAAAAGTCTCATCCTAGGCCAGGCGCAGTGGCTCATGCCTATAATCCCAGCACTCTGGGAGGTCGAGGCGGGAGGATCTCTTGAGGTCAGGAGTTTGAGACCAGACTGAGCAAGAGTGAGACCCCAACTCTACTAAAAAAATAGAAGAAAAAAAAATTAGCCAGGCAACTAAAAATGGAAAAAATTAGCTGGCATGGTTGCAAGTACCTGTAGTCCCAGCTACTTGGGAGGCTGAGGCAGGAGGATCACTTGAGCATAGGAATTTGAGATGCTGTGTGCTAGGCTGACGCCACGGCACTCTAGCCCAGGCAACACAGTGAGACTCTGCCTCAAAAAAAAAAAAAAAAAAAAAAAAAGTCTCATCCTAGTAGTTAAATACAGATGAGGTTTACTTTCTGCTGGTAAATTATTCACATACTGTTTCGATGTTAGGTACTTTTTCTGCCATGATATAGTTAACGCTCAATTTTCTATGAAATGCCTTATTTCTATATAAATTTTATGTTGCCTACAATTACCTTCTATTCAGTGTATCATTCTATCATTTAAAGAAAAGTTAGGTAACGAATATAATTGGTGAGGCACAGATTTTTTTTTATATGGATTCATACTGAACTCTGAAATATATATGAATATCTGTCCAACCTCAAGACACATACCTTCCTGTCCTGTATCTTGTGCCTCATTATATACGGCATCTACGTGGCCAGACCCTGGAGTCAGATGGCTGGGGTTCAAATTCTGGCTTTGTCATTTAGTAGCTACATCAGCTTTGGCAAGTTACTTCAAGTCTCTTAGGGCTGTTAACCTGTCTGCTAAGCGAGGATAATAACAGTACTTTCCCCGCGGGATTACTTAAGGATTAAATTCTTAGTGTAATGATTGCCACCTGGTAATTGGTCAGTAAATCTTAGTTACAGTGATGATGATTAAAAAAAAAAAAAAGCCAATACAGAAAATATACTTAGACATAACCAGAAATGATATGTGGTGGTTGCTCTTGAATTCTTAAAGAAGTCATATATTGGCCGGGCGTGGTGGCTCACGCCTGTAATCCTAGCACTCTGGGAGGCCGAGGTGGGCAGATTGTTTGAGCTCAGGAGTTCGAGACCAGCCTGAGCAAGAGCGAGACCCCATCTCTACCAAAAATAGAAAAGAAATTAATTGGACAGCTAAAAATATATAGAAAAAAAAAAATTAGCCGGGCATGGTGGCGCATGCCTGTAGTCCCAGCTACTTGGGAGGCTGAAGCAAGAGGATTGCTTGAGCCCAGGAGTCTGAGGTTGCTGTGAGCTAGGCTGACGCCACGGCACTCACTCTAGCCCAGGCAACAAAGTGAGACTCTGTCTCAAAAAAAAAA
>CAUYSK010101017.1:0-30525 GCA_963575035.1 Avahi laniger
TCTATATAGAACTCAGGAAAATCAGCAAGATTAATCCAAACAACTACATTAAAAAGTGGGAAAAAAAACATGAACAGAATTTTTCAAAAGAAGATAGACTAATGGCCAACGAACATGAAAAAATGCTCAACATCTCTCATAATCAAGGAAATGCAAATCAAAACCACAATGAGATATCACTTAACTCCAGTGAAATTGGCTTTTTTTTAAAAAGTCTCTAAACAAGAAAGGCTGATGTAGATGAGGAGACATAGGAACCCTCACCCACTGTTTGTGGGACTGTAAACTAGTACGACCTCTATGGAATGTGTTATGGAGATACCTCAAAGAACTAAAAGTAGATCTACCATTTGATCCAGAAATCCTACTACTGGGTATTTACCCAAAGGAAAAAAAAGACATTTTTTAAAAACCCACTTGCACTTGAGTGTTTATAGCATCACAATTCACAACTGTAAAGATGTGGAAACAACCCAAGTACCCATCAATACATAAGTGGCTTAATAAAATGTGGTATATGCATAGCATGAAGCACTACTCAGCCATAAAAAATGATGAAGTAATACCTCTTGTATTAACCTGGATGGAACAGGAGACCATTCTTCAAAATGAGGTATCACCAGATGGGAAAGCACACACCACATGTACTCACTATTAAATTGGAATTAATTGATCAACACTTATGTGTACATATGGAAATAACATTCATTGGACAACAAGCAGGTGGATAAGGGAGAAGGGGATGGGTAAATCCCCACCTAAGAGGTACAATGCACACTATCTGGGTGATGGGCACACTTTTGACTTTGACTCAAATGGTACAAAAGAAATTTATGTAACCAAAATGTAGGTACTCCTATAATATTCTTAAATAATAAAAAAAAGAAAAATGGTATACAATAGTCAATTTAAACACAATATTTCTTACCATTTCTAATCACATACCAAATTTAAAATTTATTTTATTCAACATAATTAGCATTATGGACATTTGAACATCCATGCCAATACATATATAATAACCACTTGATGTTTAACAATAAGTTCTATTTAGTTATCTGTCATTAAATTATTAAAATTAGCAACTGGAATTTAAGAAACAAATTGTAAGCTATAGCATGCCAGCTGATATTTTATCATCTTGTCTTACTATTCTGTTTTATTCTACATTAAATTGTAAGAGTGCTTGGATCTCCACATGCCTTTTCTCCGCTTAGTTTTATTCTTCAATAACATAGAAAACAAGTTGCTAGCAGGGTGCATTTTTACTTTGAGAATGTCTAAGTCTTTACTGCCCTTCCATTATTTACGTTTCCTGGGATGCTGGTATATACCAATAAAGGGCATGAGAAGATGACTTCAGCAGAGACATTTATGTTTTCAGCATTGCCTGTGTGTTAAAAACTCACAGTATTTAAAAAAAAAAAAGTTGCTCTTTTATAGCATGAGTTCAAAAAAGAAATAATCACTTGGGAAATTTTACTCTATATCTTCTGCAAAGAAACCCAGCAGAGAAGAAAGGCTTGCAAAACCATAGAAGGCAGTAAATGTCAGGAAAGGTGGGTCATTCTTGCTTGTAACCATAAGGGCATTTCACTTATACTCAAGCTCATTGTTATGCTTAGTCAACTATAACCTTATGTCAAGCTGATCTTTGGTCTGTGGAAGTCTAGAAGTAACTACAGGCAACAAACTTTGAAATAATATACTGCCCTAATTTGGACTAGAAGTTTGCAGGAGTTTAACCCTGTCTAAAATTTAATTGCAGCTAAACTACAACAATAAAAATTATATCTTAGAGTTCCTTGATTTCTAAGTTTCATTAAGGGTGAATTTCTTAAATGCTATTTTCATTCTTATCAGTTATTTCACTACATTTTGAAAACTCAAGAGTTGATATGTATTCTGATGTGCTAGGCAAATCTAAGTAACTCTCTTAAATCTAATATATTTTTGAGTCTGTGTTCCATAAAAGTATATTTAGCTATCATACAACATATAGAATAAAATGAAAAATTGTTGACTTTCAACAGCAATAAGAAAATGTACTGTTTATTCTGAAATATGTTTTGTTTGTTAATTTTTTTTAGTTCCATGAAAAGACCAACATTTGATAAAATCAATAATTTAAGTGAAGTAAAAAAATATGTAAAATATATAAACATTTTCATCCTGTTTTAGCAAATCAATAATCACAAGGCAAATTAAATTTAGTTTAATCCTCGAGGATTCTCACAAAATACAAACTACAGGACCTCTCTAGATTGTGAAACTAAATCAGTTATATGAAATTTACGCCACACTGTCAGGGAAATGTGTGTATATGTGTGTGTGTGTGTGTGTATATACACACACACCCATTTATTTTTTTAGGAAACTTCACTCCAATATTAAGAAGATGGTTTTGATTTGTTTTGTTTTGCTTTTGAAAGTATTCAAAAATTAACTGTGTAGAGGAAATTTTCCCTCTTTGAAGTATGACAGCAGATGAAGCAATGATGACACTGTTGAGAAAATCTGGTTATTAAATCTTCATGTTTGTTCTGCCATTCTACAAATGTTCCATATGGGTGAGGGCATAATCAGTGTTACCCTAGAGTTGGTATACACTGTTATTTAATCATGCATTTGGTTTACATGTCACTCACTCAATGGTGAGAAGATAGAGTTTAAGAAAATTCAAGACTACATGATAATATTTCATTTTATAATATGTTCCATTCTTAATCTCAGGGAAAATCCTTTTAATTAACATAAAACGGATATAGTAGGCTAGTTTAAAAAACAAAATAAAAGCAATTGTAAAGAGAACAGAAGTGAGCATGGGATAATATGCCATCACATATGTTTTCTTTCCAAAATAATGTTATCCTAAAGCCAGCTCATTCACTACTTTCATTCATTCATTACATCGAAAGATATTTCTTGAGCGTGTCTTAGGTATCGCAAACTGTTCAAAATGCTGAGGCTACAAAAATGAACAAAACAGACATAACTCTTCATCTTCATAGGGTTCATATATTTTATTTAAAGAAGGCAAAAAGTAATAAAAAGCTTAACTAAAGAAGTAAACTTTAGTGGTTAAGGATATGGAGAATACAGTGAAGAGAACAAGAAGAAAAAAATATTGAAGAAGGAAGAAAATGAGAACATATGATTACCTAAAACTGTGGTCGACCGTTGGATTTATAATCTGATGACTTAAAAATCACCTTGTGGAACAATGTGAATCAAATGAGAATTTGTATAAATTCAAGAAAATATTGGAAGCAATGAAGTGGGTGGTAGCTGGATGGAGTATCTGTATACATATCCTTACACAGAAAAATTGTATTCTAGTAATTGTGACAAAAAATAATAAAGCAATTTCTTTGACATAATTCCCATATTTGTAACAGCCTTAGTTTTGGACCAAGTACAATGAAAAAAATTAAAGTAGAGATGTTGAGTAGAAGAAAAGTTTCTTTTTGCTATCATTTAATGAAATTGATATGTACAACAAAGTGTGTGTAAAAAAATTATGGTATTATTTCTATTTGATTAGCAAAGAATTAATGAATTCAGAAAAGACACAAATTTACTTCCACTAAAACTCCGATATACAGAGTTATTGTCTAAGTCTTTATTTTTTTTAATCTGGTCTTCATATGTTCAGGTTCCTTCACCTTTCTGTATATTCAGAACATCAAATTGATGATATAACATCTGTTGTTATAACATGATTATAGCCTTTAACTATATATAATACACTTTATTGTATTGTCTTTCTGATGACGTTGATTTGGAATTGGGCAGCTTAGATTTGTCAAACTGGGCAATTATTTTGACTACATAAGCAGACATATCTGTGACATTTTGAATGACCTATATGTACAGATAGGTATGCTGTAGTTAAGCAGACAAGTTTTTGTTTGTTTCTTTTCTGCATATCTATTTTATTTCCATTAGAAAAATATTGTCTATATTAAATTTAGGTCCACTTCCTTCTCCTTGATCTCCACCATTCAAACTTAAATACTTTAATTTTACTCAAAGAAAAGCAGAATCACAAATCTGGCATGAGAACTAAATATTTCACATGATTAAATTAGTTTTAATTAGGTTTGCTTTTGATTATTTTTCAGGAACAATAACTCATCTTTCCTATCTATTATTTCTCTTTACTTTTCTTTGAGTAACTATGTAATAAGTATCTCTTTCCTACATTGGGTGCACATAAGTGTAATTTACATCAGCAACTGGATTCATTGTCTAACTTTCATGTTCAACTACTCCTGTTGTATAGTATTTCCATAATAGCTTCAGATATTTCAGTCAAGTTACACTTTCATCAATTATAAGAATTAAGATGGTAATTAATGTATTAGATCAATTGTATATAAATATAAAATTAAGACGTTAAAAATTCCAGGCTAAACGCTGGGTCCACTTATAGTCATGCTGTCGTGAGAGGTCCCTGGACGGCAACCATTTCAATTTCAATTCTGCCTCCTTTGGGCAAAGCAGCAACCTGTAAGCAGCTCTAGCAGGAAAACTACTGTTGAAATACTGTTTGTAGATTTCATTGACAATACTGAAGTCATTTATGTCAGTCAGTAAAACAATTGTTTTTACCACATTAGTGAAGTCACAGCTTGCAGCTCTCAGAACACTTCACTCATGTTTTTAAGAGCTTGTTTAGCTTCTTCTGTTACCCCTCCTGGCACAAGCTGCCCACTTGGCAGGTCCACATCTATCTACCCTGAAATGTAAATAGTCCTGTTGACTAACACAGTTTGACTGCAGGGGTCAATGGCCTCCGGAGCTCTTGCAGCGCTGACCAGACTCTGATCAAGGACAACATGGCCAACTTTTCTCTCTTGCGTCCCTCAGGGAGAAGCAGCCCTGACTGCAGCCCTGCTCGCATCTCAGTGGACTAAGAAGACAAGTTTATATTCAAGGTAACACAGATTTTTAGGATAATGTATTGGGGTTAAAAGAATCACTTATATCCATATTAATTAATATTCTAACTGTTCATTTGTCACCTTATACAATAAAGAATAGAACATATTTACTTGGTTATTATTATATTAACTGAAAATGAACACTTAAATGAAACTTAGTTAAGTCACTCAACACTTAGTCCTCAGTTTCATCACTGGAAAAGTGTGTGTGGTTGAGATCAAAACTTCTATATTTCCTTCCTTATCTAATTTATAATAAAAATAAGGAGATTCTTGGTTGGTGAAGATAAACATGAAATGTACCAAATATACTTCTTATTTTATATTAAATATCTTCTATCCTCGGAGATTAAATGTTTATGGATTTATTCAATGCATATGAAGATAAAAAACTCATGCACTTGTTGGATAGAATTACATAACTCTCTTTTTATAAGCAGCGTTCCTAAAATAAGTTCTAAAATTCAGAAAAAGAGACAGGTATGAAATTCAACATAAAGAATATGTCACCAATATTTTATGATCACCTATTACATGGATGGCACACATATCTGTCTGGTTTTCTTTACCATTTTATTCCCTGACAAATTTCTGAGTACCTAGGACATGATGTTGATTCTTCTAATAGTTTTAAATGAATGTGAAATGTGTGAAATATTTCACATACATTTTTTTATTACAATGGCTGATATAGTTATTATGAGCTAAATAGATGAGAAAATTGATGTGCAAGATTAGATAAGTTTGAAAATTTGCTAAGTTTGTAAGGCATTCAAAATCATACAAATATGACTTCAAAAACCTGTCTTTTGCAGTTCAAGCTGCTATAACAATACCATAGACCAGGTGGCATAACAACAGAAAGGTATTTCTCACAGTTACGGAGGCTGATAAGTTCAAGAGCAAGGCTACCGCAGATCTAGGGTCTGGTGAGAACTGCTCTCTGTTTCCCCTCATGGATGTCTTCTTTCTGTGGCGAACAGCAAAGAGTAATTATCTGTGTCTCTTCTTGTAAGAACAATTATCCCATTTTAAGGGCTGCAACCTTAAGACTTAATTATCTTCCAAAGGCCCCATCTGCAAATACCATCACATTGAAGACTTAGGCTTCAATATGAATTTGAGAAAACACATTCAGTCCATAGCATTAACTTTTATTCAAGACAGTTATGTAAATAAAATTGTAAATGAGTCTGAAACTGTCTCATCTGCTTAACCACTGTCCCCAGTAACCATGAGCATGTAAGGCTTCTTTCTGCTAATATCCATTCTGGTTTGACCTACATGAAAGGATAACTCGGATTTTAACATCCCTGTACCTTTTCCAATTATGCCAAATTCTACCTCTTTCAAACACACACACTTCTCCAGCATTCTGTCTACTTTGTGTATTTATATATCGCCCTATTTTTTGTTTGATGTGTGTTTACTTATATTAGAGGGTAAATACCTTGGATAATGTTGAAAATGATAGTAATGACCCTTATTCATCTACACCATGTGTAATTGAGAGAATCTTCAAGGCATATACATATGCTAATTTGCTGAATTTCATCAATCCTAAGAACTGGAGTTTCTCCATGATTTGTCTTCTAAAAGGTAAACAAAACCCACTCTTTACCCTGTTTCATATGACATACACTGTGTTAGAGTTGTCTAGCTCCAAATGAAAACGTGCTGTATATCATAAGCATACTTTAGGAATGAATTCATTCCATTTGTCTAAATTTCCAGTAAGTACTCTATGAGTTAACAAAGCACCTAATCTTTCCCCTCATCCCATATTAAGGATATGGTTAGTGCCATGGTGAGATAAAACAGCATCTATATATTAATTTAACAGTTTCATCTGCATTGAGGCTCTTTAGGTTGAGTTCTCTTCTGATTTATGTATGTTCCGCAGCTGTGGGAAGCAGAGATTGATGAGTACTTAAATTTTCTGACCAGGCTACTACAAATTTCTAACTTGTAAATTTTCAAATACTGGAATTTTATCCTCAGTGTAATCTTTATCTGAAACTAACATTTTTTTTTTTTTTTTTAGATAGTGAGTGGAAGAACTAAAATTTTAATAGAACTGTGCTATCTCCCTTTTCTTCCTTAACATTCACAACTGTTGGTGAGAGACTATGGTAGGAATATGCTTCAGTCCGATCAAAATGGTACTGATCAAACCCTTTGTATTTTTGGACTTAGGTTATTAGGAATGTCCAGGTATATCTGAATAAAAAGAACTACAAATATTATACTCTATCATTTCATCCTCAAAAAAATTAACTAATATTTTCTCTTAAACCATATTTAAAACAGTATGCTTTACTAGAATATTCTCATTGTCTTAAGGGTTTCAAAGATTTTGTGAATAAAATATTTAATAATGAGCACAGCATTCCTAAACAAGTTTCACCTTAAGAAATTAAAGTACACAGCACCTTGTTAGAACTCAAAGTTAATTGAACAGATATTTAAATGACAATTTCATGAGTGAAGGTAAAAAGACAATCATTTTTCAAACTTCTGTTTTTGATAGTTAAGGCATAAATTCATGTAAAAAATAAAGTACATTTTAGTTTGACAAAACACATAGAAATAAAATAGGCAAAAACACAGTAAACTTACTTTATCTCTTCTAAAATTTATATACCGAAAACTTCTAAACATTATATATAAAAATCCAATTTATTTTCCATTTCATTACTTTGCTTTTGCTATAAAATTCCAAATACTTTATATACTTGTTGAATATACTGAATTTGAAATACTTATAATTGTTTTTTTAGCTTTCTAGGTACTCATTTTTGAGAAACTGAATTTTAAAAGTAACAATCTGGCCATCTTCTAATTTATTTTATGAACATTACATGCTGACTGAAGTTTCTCCTAATTTATATTTGTATCAACCATTCTATAGCAGATAAAAAACATTTTTACACATCAGAGGCAATTTGTATTTGGTCTCATTTATTATATTCTCCATTTAAAATTCAAAAAGCCTATAGTAATTTTGTATAGTGTTTCTTCAAACAGGTGTTTAACAATTTAAGTTTAATTACAGGATAATCGGTAATTATAATTAAGCACTCAATATCTCCTTCAGCTTTTTTCTTTGCTATATTCCTGAAATTAAAATATAGAATTATTTTCTCTATATACATAATTCACAGGAAATTATCTTTCTTGAATTAATGTTAAATATCTTCAGCCATAACTCTGATCAAATTACAATTCACTCTGGATCTAGCTTTGCATGATATGGGGATATGTACATTCTTAAGGTTCCCAGAGTGCCATTGGCCAGATTTCTACAAGTGTATGCCAGGAAAGGGACTCTGACAATCATCTCAAGTGTTTGTAATTTTTATCTATGTTGGTAGTGGGGAAGCCATTGGAGCCATTACGTCAATTCACGATGAACACATTGAGTTCTTAAATACAGCTTTGATTCCCAAGGATTTATTTTGAGGAAGGCAGTATTATTTTAACTGTACTAGGTAATCAAAACTTTATTTGAACATTAATAAAAGACAGAAATGTGCTTTTAAAAGGAATCTAAAAATGTGCTTAGATTTCTAATGTTCTATGTGTTTAATTCATTTTGAATTAAAACCAAAAGAAAATATGAATTGTTTTCAACTACCAAGAGTGTCTCAGTATTATAAGTAAATAAGCTGACAGATGTGTGGATTTTTTTTTTCAGATTGTTTATGAAGAAGACTCAAATTGATCCAGAGATAAACTTTTAAATAACTTATTTTATTTGTTCACAACATCTTTTTCGTTACTGTTTAAAAAATTTACCTTTTCATTTAAAAGACTATAAATCAAGGAGCTCTTTTTTTACTGCCACAATTCTTACCGTATTCATTTTACCTTTTAGCATGTTAAATAACTCTAATAATCATTTTGTCAGAAAAACACATTGTCTTCAATAGCTTCCCAGGGCACATAACAGAAATGTTTGTACCATTTAGCAAAACAAATGCATAAAATTTAAATAGTCTCTAGACTAAAGTTTACAATGTTGGGCACTTTTTCTATTTTAAGCAGTTAATCACAGAAGATGAGTTTTTGACTGTTAATTCAGTTTGTTTTCTGTGAGTATTGGCTCTCTGAAAATTTTTAGAACTTTTCAATATGGAAGACTATGACTATTGATTCAGATATTAGTACCAAGGTAGGGCCAAGTGCATATCTGCTTTATCATTCAAAGGGCCATTTTATAAATGGATTTATTCTTTGGTTTCTCGCTGATTGAAACCCTCCCACACAAACATACTCACATACAGATTCATAAATAGATTCTGCTATGCTCTTGGTGATTGTTTGCATCGTTTTAGTGAGCAATAAGACATACTGTCAAATAAAAGAACTATTTGAGAATAAATCTTTCTCACTCTATTTTATGAAAACAACCTAGCATGACTTTCATATTATCACATAATACTATAATTTCACTTAGAGAATCAAAGTGAAATATATCTCACCATTTCTCAAATAAAACATATTAACAGTGTTAGTATGGAATAAAAATAACATCAAACACCAGACACTGATTAGGTACTCTTAATTACAGCTTCTTCTCTTGTTGACTGGAGAATGAAAAATTACTATCATCTGCACTGTCCTCCACCCCACCTTTATTTGCAAGATAAGTGTTATCTTTTTATGATGCCAATTGTTAATCAACCTACTGTATTACTTATTAAAATTATATCTGAGGCTAAATATGGTTTACAACCCAAGACCAGCAAAACCAAGCAATTTATTTCTTACTTAAAATGGCTCAAACACCTAACACTCCAAAAAAACTCTTATTATCTTGATATAGAATTTAAAACATGGTTTTGTCTTTTATTCAGAAGTTCTAGGTATAAATTTTGGTGCCACAAATTACAAGTATTAATCTTGAGCATATTACTTAAAATTTTACATCTCAATTGTATCATCTTTAATATGACATAAAACTAGTTACCTGATGGGATTTGTGGTAGGAATTTAATTAACATTTTAAAAGTTCTGCTACTGTATTTATAACATATTATTTGCTCAGTAAATGGTATTTATTATATTATTTGTTTTTCCAGGAAATTCAGAGGCCAAGCTCAAAGAATCAAGGAAGGAAGGGACAGAAATGAATCAGAAATATAAAGAGCAATTTCTAAGATTTAGAAAGGCAGAGAGTATTCCAGAACTAATTAACATATCTCCCCATATCTGCCCAGTTCCATTTCTGGCTTCCTGGATGGTGATGCTGCCTTGATGGCTTACACTGCATCCCGTGGTTGGAAAGTACTAGCTGCCGCCTGTGTTGCTTCATCACCAAACACTGCAAGTTTTTTAACCTTCCCCAGAAGTGCAGGCAGAACTTAGACCCGGCACCCACTGGGCCTGTCACAGTGGGAGGCCAAGAGCTCCCAGCTTAAGTCTGACCTACCCAGAAAAACAGAAATTCTAGCTCTGCTCAAAGTCTCTTCAGAAGGTCCTGTTAATGTCATTTGAAAGTGTTAGTGGGTTAATGTCTCCTGGGACAAATTAAGGACACAGAAGATTGGGAAGAGCCATGAAAAAAAAAAAAATTTCTTACTCACCTCTCTTCCACCAACTTTTCTAAAATGTCCTGGTTCCATTTGGCCTTTCAGAGTACAGTTTGTGTCACTGAGCCTGCTTTTTCTCTTGTCAAAAAATTGGAAGCCCATTGATGTGCCATCTTATACTTGACTTTCTCTTTCCCCTGCCTCATTTTCCTTTTCTTTTAATTTTTCTTCCCTGGGGTTATGCTTCCACTCCAGATAAAGCAGTACCTCCTAAAATTTCCCTCAGGCTTTAAAAAAAATTGTTGTTTTGGTATGTATTGTTTTAAGTAATTTGGATGAAGACAGAAAAAATTACAGATCTAGCTGAAATAAACTTAAGTTCTAAGCAAGAGACTCATTGATTTCTTTTTTGTTTCATAAATTTTGCCCTCTGACTGGCTTTAGGTCCACAAAAAAGAATTAAATAAATGATTCTTTCACTTGACACTCATTATTTATTGATTCTTATATATTTCTTAAATTCCTATTACAGGCATAGAATAACCAGAGGTCTCTTGAAATCTTGTGCAAATCCATTGTTCAAGGACTAGTCAAAATGACAAAAGTACCTCATTTAGCCTTGTATATCAATAAGCTCTAAAGTTGTAATTGAATAAATATTATTCATTATTTAAAATTCTTTGAGAAAGTAGGAAAAGTGGCATATATCTTAGCATAATTTTAAGCAGAAGTGATAATATTTTGACTGACAATTCAAAAATAAAAAGTAATATTAAAAATTGTCACTTAATGGAATGGTTCATTTTTCTGAAAAATTTAATGATAAGGATTGCACAATCATGGTAGGTAAGAGATATGTTTTTCTTTTTAACAGAAAAATATCAGATTAAAAAGCACCATGTTTCAAATATGTGTATGCAATTCTAATATGTAAATTTCCAAATGCATTTCCACATAAAAATAATATGCATAATGAGTAAGCCACCAGATGTTCCAAAATAAAAGCAAAATCATTTTTATGGGTAATTTTATTGGTGAATTCAATCTGAGATGACAAGCAAATCCTTTCATTATAGACTATAATTAGAAGAGCAGAACTTTGCTTTTTCTAATTTTTCTAGTTACCAGGCAGTACATCATAAATTTCTCATGATCTCATAGATTGTGGCTGTGGTGGATAAGGCCAGTGACTTCAAAGGGACCTGTGCATGATAATCTATGAGATTTTCAGAAAAAAAAAAGTAGAATGTTTTCTTTTCTTTTGCAAGTGTCTGTGTTGAATAATTCATACATTACATAATAATGCATATTAATGTATCATGTACATACAGTATATATATAAATAATATATAATAATATATATTGGTGACATCTATAGAATAAAATATATTTATGATGTTGTAGAGGCTCGATCATTTTTGTTTTGTTTTGTTTATGCATAGCATTTCAGAATTTAGAAAAAAAGAAAAGTAATTTATACACTCTGGATTAGGAGATCATGAGGCAGTCATATTGCTAACAACTAGAGTATTGGTGTCTATGGTTACCATTGGGTTGAGGGCAAAAAACCATACTTGGACTTTAGCTTCCTAAGTATGACATGGTTGCCTATAGCATTTAGCAGTGTTTTTTGTTTGTTGCTTGGTTTCATTTTGATGGAAGGAAGAATTTTGTATGAGTATATAGTAGAAGAATAGAACACGTTGAAAACAGGTCATCAGCGTATGTGTGGCAAATAGCAAGCTTTGGGATTATAGTACAGCATCCCATCCAATATTTGCTCTTTGAATATCTGATGCAGAGAAAGGAAAGAGAAAAAGTGATCATATATTTACCACTGTCTTCTCCCTGCAAAGCAAACTGACACAGTTATTGCTCCCCTGAACTTCTGAGAACCAGCCCCTCAAGTAATATATGTATATGATTTCTGAAAAGTCTCTATTGCACATATTGTCCTTGATATTTTAACTCAAACAAAAGAAAAGTTCTGTGTCAGTCCACTACAGGTATTGATTGCAGTCACTAGATATATTTTGGTAAGCTCCTCCAAATTTAGGCTGACAGGTATTTAAAACTGCTTTGGTACCATTTACTGAAGAACATGTTAGGGGAAAATACCATATGCAGGCCATATATTTAGTTTATGACTACATAGTTGCATATTCTGACTCTCTGAACAAAGTGAATTAAAATATTTAAGCTACTTTGCATTTTCATCTCATCTACCAGGTGTTTAGGCATCCTACAGGAGCTTGAGGACTCTATTTGTATGTATTATAAAGTTTAAGTATTATACAGCTGTGAATATACTTGTTTTTTTCTTACTCATTCAACTAGGTTTCTATCCTCTTCCTAAATTCTGTAATTGCATCAGGCATAAGGGATGTAAGGAACAAAATATTAAATGAGCAGTATTCTGTATATTTGTAAATGTAAAACAGATGTGCTATAAATATTGTGAGCTTTGAATCAATAGGACACCATATAAATACAAAGAAACCAAAGGAGAGATGTAATTTGTCAGTGATTTTTGCTAAATAGCTCATTAGTAATAGAGAAGCTACAGTTTCTTTACAGGATTTAATGAATAGCTTTTCACACGTTTTCCCTATTACTCCTGAGCAGCAACTAGTCTGCACACTATAAGTACAAGCAAAATTTAGCAAATAAGAGATATACATATTAATTTTAAAAATTTCAAATTATTTAAATAATTATTAAGACTGGAAGTAAAAGCAGGAACATATTTTTTATAAAAGACATTTCACAATTTTCAAAACATATCACTACTCTCCAACTATTTAAATAGTATAGTTTATAATTCAAGTTACCATTAAATTTTAGATATTTCAGATTTGGAAACATATTAAGACAAAAAAAATGTATCATGTTTTAGAGAAAAGATGAAGTTAAGTATTGCACATTTTCCAAAGCTTTCTCCTGTCCTTTACTTCTCAAAATGAGATAATGACATTACCTTTTATTGAATGACTCAGTATCAACATCCTCTTCTCTCTCACACCTTCATTCAGTCACTATGATCTGTTGAAGCTATACCAAACAATTTATGTCAAAAACTTCTAATTTTCTATTTCCATCAATTGAAATATTTGCAATTTCTTGGCTTATTGTAGTAATGTCTTATAATAATTATTTATCTACATTTGTTTTCTTTCTACACAAACTTATACTAATCAGCATCATCTAATTAATATTCTTGATCACATATTGACCAATGTTCCTATGCTCAAAGATCTTTAATTTCTACCCATTTCCATATGAGTATTAACTTCTTTGCCCTAAATTAGCATACATTATCTAATCATAGCACAATTGCTTCCAATAATATAAAATAATCTGTAGGACAGGTGCAGTGGCTCACACCTGTAATCTCAGCACTTTGGGAGGCCAAGGCAGAAGGATTGCTTGAGAACAGGAGTTCTAGAACAGCCTGGTCAACACAGCAAGATTCTGTCTGTACAAAAAATAAGAAAAATTAGCTGGTCATGCTGGCATGCACCTATGGTCCCAGCTACTAAGGAGGCTGAGGCAGGAGGATTGCTTGAGCTCAGGAGTTCGAGGCTACAGTGAGTTATGTTGATCCCACTGCACTCTACACTCTAGCCTGGGCTACAGAGTGAGACCCTGTCTCAAAAAAAAAGAGAGACAATTTGTAAAGTAGATATTTCCTAAAAGATGAAGTAATTATCATTTCCTAAATTATTGGTTTAAAGTATTTTGCTATCAAATGTCTATATAACTTTCCTATTAAATCATCACTACTTAATTTTCCACTCATCCTTTTTTTTCTTACCTTATTTTGTCAAATTTCGATTTTAAATTTGTCAGACTAAATTTTACTATAGTTTTAAAATTAAGTGTGAGATATGTGTATTGATTTTTAGTTTCACATATGACATATGCAAAAGGTGCAGTTAACATTTTAAAAAGAGGAACAGGGTTATTATTGTCCTAAGCTGTTCTGATTCACCATATATGGATGTTCATCTATCTTAAAATTTGGTGCTTTAAAACAACCATTTTATTGCATGTAATTTGGTGTGTGAGTCAGGAATATGTCCAGGGCTCTTCCCAATGAGTCTTTGTTCAATGTTGCATCAAGGGAAGTCAAGGAGGCTAGTTGACTGGTGGTCTGATCCGGAAGTTCTAAGGAAGTTTTCCTCATATACATAATGCTTTGCTGGGGATGACTATAAGGCTTAGGTCAGTTGGATTGTTGACCTATGTGCCTAAACATGACATTTCCTAAATGTCTCAGAGTAGTTGGATATCTTTTATTATAATTCAAGTATCAGAGGCTGAAAGTCCCAAGAAACCTGTATGGAACATGCATAGCTTTTTATGATCTAGCCTTTGAAGTCCCCAAACATCCCAACTGCAGCATTTTATTGATAAAACGAGTCACATAGGTCTAATGGGATTCAAAGTCATGGCAGAATAATTAGACTCCACCTCTCAGTGGGAATTGTACCAGAAATTTTGGGTTACCATTAATGTATTTACATTTCTCATACATGTAATCTTCACTTCTTATAATACTCAGAATATTTTATCCTATTATAGCATTTATTCAAAGTTTAGTATCTCAGCATCTAAATCAGGTCCAGGTCTAGGTGCAGATGGAAGGATCTATGGGTATAGGTCCTCAAATACAATTTTTCTCAATCTTCTCAAATTACAAGCACCTTTCTCCTTGGTACATCACTGGCCTCAATACACAATGGTGATAAAAGTGAGGATAACTTACAATGACATGAGATTTAAAAGTGGGAAAATAATAGGCAGTCATTAACCTGCAACAATTCTAAAATCTGGTTGAGCATATGTTGCCAGTTACTTGATTTAGGAATCTTGAGAATGGTTCTTCAGTGGTTCTGTGGGCACTTTGGTCTGTCTTCTAAGAACTTATTTTTTTTTTTTCAGAATGAAGTAACTCAGGCTTGAAGCTGAGTAGACTTCTTAGATTGCTTCCTGCCCACAGATGTTTCAGAGCCAAAATGCTTCTTTTAAATTTGAAATTTCCTTGTCTCAATAGATTAAGAATTAGATTATTACAGGATAATGACCTTATAATACTTTTTAAAAAGATTTTTAAAATTTATTTATAATGTCTATCTTTTTAAATCTTTTTGAGGGCTTCATAAAGAGTTGTCCAGCAACATTCTTAATATGATTTTAATTTGAGTCTATTTCTTATTTTGAGAGCTTATTGTCAGAGAATTTGAAAACAAGAGAAGTTTTTCTTTATAAAATATATCCAATTCTGTTTTATTTATATTTCTTTTATATTTTTCTTGAAAATTGTTTTCTATCTCATTTTTCTCTATAGTCATATATTATCATACACAACCAAAATAAGCCAGTTGATATTTTAACCCACTTGCTTTGATATATCCCTATCCAAATCTATTAGTTCATTACATATATTTTCTATTTACCATGTTACTCCAAATGATAGAATTGCCATAATTTCTCCCACTGCATAACAAGGTTCAACATTATTTCTTTTTTTTCCTCTACCAGTAACAACTGTCTCCCTTCCTTGTCAGCATTTCCAATAGTATATTTCATAATTTTTCATCTTTGACTAAGAGTCCCCTTAAGATACTCACCTTTATTTACAATCCCCTCAAGGCTTTCCAGCTTGTTTCTGATCTGGGGTTGCAAAGGAAATGCCACATATTTTTTAAGTTTCTATTACAAAGCATCCCTCTTCCGCTACTCAAACCATTCCTGTATACTATTGTTCTATAACAAACTGTTTCAAAACTTATAGGCTTATAGCAACAAATATTTTATTATATATCATAACTTAACGAGTTAAAATTTTGGTCAGATATTAACAGGGTGATTCTCCTGTTCCATATGGCATTAAAAGGTTAATAGTATTCAGCTGACTTGTAGCTCCAATACAATTTCATTCACATATCTTGTCCTTAG
Source organism: Avahi laniger (assembly GCA_963575035.1). Classification (NCBI taxonomy): domain Eukaryota; kingdom Metazoa; phylum Chordata; class Mammalia; order Primates; family Indriidae; genus Avahi; species Avahi laniger. Next base: position 16,442 of record CAUYSK010101017.1, read on the forward strand.
ACAGGGATGTCTGGATGACTGGAACCACTGATCAGAGCACATACATGTGTCCTTTCAAGTATAGTTATCTAAGGTACTGTGACTTATTATACCACAAAACAAGGCTACCAGAGAATGTTCTGGAAGAAATCCTAGTGAAAATCGCAAAGCTTCTTATGATCAAGACTTGGAAGTCCTGGAAAGTTCCTTCTTCCAAATTTTGTTGGTCAAGCAAATTATGAAGTATAGCCCATATACAAGAAGGAAATTAAAATTCACCTCTTGGTAAGACAAATCATAAAAATTTGCTGCCATGTTTAATCTGCAGTGTAAACTATGGGTCCAAATACCTGCAAACTTTTTACTTAGTCTTCAGACATTCTGTCACTGGATAGGATTCCCAGCAATCAGACTCTGAGATGAAATGAGAAGGATTATTACAGAGTGCTTTTGGAATAAACACTTGTGGAAGGGAAAGAAGGAGGCGAAAATTAGTGGAGGGAGAAGTTGAACTACGATACAGTCTCAATGCATGCCTCAGCCAACCCAATGGGAGCTGGGAAAGTGGGTTGACTCTTTGCTGTGAGTTGGGGAATAAAGCCAAGAGTTATCTGCCAGAAGCACTGCCAGGAACTGTGGTAATAAGTTATCATTCCTGAAATGGGGACTCACAGTTCACCACATGTTCACCATTTGAAACATCTACTACATAATTTCTCTAAAGAGATAAAAGTGCTAATCTATAAAACACTCAGCAACGATGATTCACTAGGTTATAATAAGCCAGGAGAACAAGTATTAAAAGAGCCATATCTTTTTTCGAAATACATGTAATTCAAAATATAAAGTAAGATTTACATATTCAAAAGGCAAAATATACTCACTGAAACCACGATGATAGCGTTTTGACTTAATGTTTCTCAGTCTATCATATAAATTGTGATCAGTTACTACAATGTACCTAACCCATTTAAAACTCCTTTATTCGTGAACTCAAGTTAAATGAGGAAGATTGGATTTTTTCTCCTTATCTGCTTTATAAAACTGGTTTAAGTATTACTTTGCTTCTTTCATTAATTTATCTTGTTAAAAAATATAAAGACAGTGACAACTATGCAACTAAAAAGCATTCTTAATTAACACAGTATTTTGTTTCTATTTCCTATTCATTAAATCTAAAGTGCCTAAGTAGAAAGTTGCTAAACAGTAAACAACTAATATTGATTGTAAAATGTGACACTAGATGAACTGTGATATTAATCAAATTTGCACAGTATCTGAGGGAAAAAATACATTTGAGAAATACATTTGATAAATACATTATCATACCTTAAAATTCCTGAAAAATAATGTTACAATCAGAGAATGACATTATTTTTTGTTCAAAGAAATGGTCAAATATTTTTTGAAGAAAAGTACTAGCATAATTTCACATGTAACTCTAATGCAGCCAAAGACTCTCATTACAAATTTGTGTAAGGGATTGAAATAACTTTTGGGCAAGAAAACTGTTCAAAATATTCAGTATGATATGCCAGCTTGCTAGAGAGTAAAAGAAATAATTTGATGAAGAGTAAAAGTTAACTTTATATACACCATCAAATTATAACTTTCTTTTTATAAATCCTTATGTGTGTTTTAAAATTAGATATCAAGTTTATTTCTAAATATAGGAAATGATGTAACCAATTAACTGGTTTCTCTTTACAATGTCGTTTTTTTATGTTTTCTATTTTCAGTTGCAATTAATGTTTTTAATGTCGTTATAGGTGTTAACTTTCACTATGATAACTGATTTCGTTTTGAAAATACACAAAGGTATGTTGCATTTAAATCCAGAGTATAATGAATTTGAAACATCTGACACACACTTCTGAGAGAGAGAGATTGTGAGAGAGAGAAAAAGAGAAATACAGAAGTAGTACTGGACTTTGTTTTTGCACTTAATTACAATCATCCTGTTGGGCCCCTACTTATCTATCTTTCCATCCTTCCCTCTCTAGGAAGCTTGCTCCATTTCCTGGCAGAGCGGCTCTTTTCCATAACCATAAAGACCCAGCCACTAATACCACGATGGTTCTACAGACCACAGAGAGCTCCAGCCTGGTGCCCATTAACAAGGAAGACCACTGTGTGCACCACTGCTGGATGAACACTCTGAGGAAGATTTGGCTTTCCCAAGGCTGAGAAAGAGTAAGATCAAGAATCTAGAGACTCAGGGAAGTTAATGCTTCTAGGAGATATCAACTAATGAGATACTGCATTCAAGAGGAGCCAGAAGTTAAGTTGATCGCCCTGCTTCCCTCCAACCAACTGCTTGGAGATCCAGGGATTCTGTGCAGTCTCACTGAAGATGTTCCACCTGACCTCACACGAGCAGTGCCTTGTGAAGCTATGGCCAGCTCATTAACATGACACCTTGTATTTCAGTTTTTCCTCTTCAGGTTCATTTTCCTCTCAACTCTTATCTGTTTTCTTGAGAACTCAGACTAAGAAGGAGGATAATCAGAATATTTGCAAATTCCTCCAAGATGATTAGTTTGAAGTAACATACTGCCTAGCATTTCAAATTTCTTGACTTTTTCCCTTTAAAAGCACCCATTTTCTTATATGTGTATATATATGTGTGTGTGTGTGTGTGTGTGCATACACACACACTCTCATACATATATCTTGATATCAAACTATAAGTGAATATTTCAAGCAGCTTTTCCAGTTTTCCAAGAGCACTCATAATGATAATTTTACAATAATTATTGTGTGAGGTGGTATAAGAAATAATATTCACTACAGATAGGAAACTTTATTCACAAGAGTAATATTGAAGTTTCCTTTATGTTCATAACCAACATGTATAGATTGGTAACCTACATGAGATCAGCGAGGCTGTTCATCTTAATCACTTTTCTTTCTTTAATGCTTAACAATGTGTCTGGTACATAGTAGAGACCATACATTAAATCAATAAATAAAGCAGTTTAAAGATGGGGTGTCATATCAATGGCTACAGTTAACATTCACTAATTGTTCCAATTAATCAAATTTTGTTTTGAAAAGTCAAACCAAATGCTCTACCAGTAATTCTAATTTTTGTATTTGAGAGCTTTACATTGAAGTTAATAGAAATGTGAACAATACTACAAAGACTAATCACTACTCTCTAATCACATTCTTAAAAATATTGATTTTAGAAATCTTAGTATTATTGACTTCCATAAAATCAGTTCTTTCTGTGCTGAGGAATGCCATATCTAGGTCAGTTACTTTCTTGTATTTCTGTGCCTAGATTTCAAGGCTTTTAGTCAATCCTAAATATACGATAAACTATTTTTTTGGCAAATTAGATCATTAAACATTTTAGACTCATTAATGACAATGTATAACAATATTTAGCTCATTTCTCAAATTTAAAGCCAATGTAACAGGGTTAAATGCAAGTATGTTTTAGGAAAAAGACATTTTCAATTAACAGTGTAATAATGAATGATGATAAAATGACATCCATCTTTATTTCCCTGAATAATACTCTGACACTCCCATGTTTCAAATCTAAAAATCTTGTCATTTGACACAAAAACTCAATTCCTTTAGTGAATTTATGTCATTTAACTGTAAATTAGATATCAAGATTTGGAAAAAAGCATAATGCTTATGTTAAAAATTTTCAACATTCATATTACTTCATTCAGAGTTTGAAAAATAGTTCATTTTTAAAGGAATATTATTGAGCTTCATTCTTTTATTCATGCAATCTTTTATTTCAGCAAATAAATTGAACTTTTATATGCAAATATACACTCAGGTGTCTAAATTAATACATGTAATTAAGTCAATAAACACAGAATCATTTTCAGCTGTAACACATAAAATCTTTCATATAAGCACTAGATCATTTGTAAGGCATATGAAAATCTTTCCACAAGCATTCCTATTTAAGTGCAAATCGCAATCACTATGCCAAATAAAATAATAAGTGAAAGTCTTCATCTGAATAAATTATTTTCTTGAGATTTATCATGATGCTGTTTTTAATCATTTATGAAAAGTTTAAGAAACGAAGCAAATTGACCACATGTATTTATGACATCCTCTCAACACCACTGAATAAAAGTAAAGGGATTTTTTAAGATAACAAAGGAGGGAGGGATTAAATCCATAAGAACAAAGAGAATGAAAAAGGAAACAAGCAGATAATAAATGTCAACACATTTTGGGGAAGGAGGAAATTAGCTTGAGGAGTGGTGACTTTCTTAGCAGGTTGCAGAGACCTACAACACAATGGACTGAAGACAGAGTTGCTCTTGAGAAAGAATCATTTGTCCTGTCGGATTCCTGAAAGGCACAAACAGAACTTAAAGTAAGCAGTCTAGAGGCATTGTGGAAACTGGCAGTAAGGATGAAATTTGAGGAATTTAGTAAAAATAATTTTGTATTATGACTAGAGAAGCTGGTCCCTCTCTAATCTCTATTTTTCAGGCAGGGAGCAAGGAACTGACATTTTCTGGAAAAGAAAATGGCTAGACCCTTCACATCACGAAACCACATACGTTGTGCAGGTGAAGGGCGGGACTCTTAAAGGAGGTGGCTAGAAATGGGCATTTTCCTTGGAGGGTTCACCTCTGTTTACTTTATCCTTTCTATTCTCAGAATATTGAAAGCCAAAGACATTGCTTTTGTTGTAAGAAACATTAAGCAGCACCTGTGGAAAAGATATTCAAATACATTTGGGGAGATGGGGCACACAGCATAATTGCCTGATTACTATCTGATGATCATTCTTCCATTCAAAAGTCATACACATAATTCTATCATTATTAGAGATTATTCTACTTGCATATTAATCTTTAAAATTTTCATTTATACATTGTAATACATATTAAATGACCACCCTTTTCTCCCACCACTGTTGAATTCTATCACATTATCTTGCTTTATGCTTTTGATAGTTTGCACAGAAACTTTATGCACTTGATTACTAGTTTATTGTCGCTACTCCGACGTGAGTTAAGGTGCGCTGCCTCCCATGTTCATTGCCTTAATATAAAATAGATTGAGCTCAGGGTAGAGGAGGGGTGACAATTTATTAAGGATTTTCTAGATGTGTAAAAGATTTCTAGATGGGACTTGAATTAAGAGAAGGGGCCGGACTTTTAAATATATGTGTAATACAGAGTTTAAGAATATATGAAAAAAAGAAAGTGAAAAAGTCCTGGGGTATGGTCCAATGACAAAAGGCTTGTGTGGTTAGACTAGAGTGAACAAACTGAAAAATAATGTGAGAGGAACAGGAAATAGGTAAGGCAGAAGCCAGCACATTTGGGTGAAATTTCACAACACCAGAAGTTTTCAAGATTGGCCTGAGTTTATTTCCTTTTCCCTAAAAAATATTATTACATCATATTGTTACAGTTATTACATATTATCTTTGTTCTGGTACTCTGCGCTTGTATACTTTCTTTGTCAGATATCTAAATGATCCAGAAAATCACCTCCTTTCCATTTTAAGAAAGGACACACAGTATTTCCCTACAATTTTGGCCTTTTTCCACCAAGGTAGCAATGTATTCTATCCACTCTATGACATCTCCTGGCATAGGGAAAATTGGCAGTGACAGCATACAATCATATATTTCCATTATCACTTTTGAGGCAGTATTAATAACAGGCACGTTCCCCTCTAATTGTTAGCAGCAACATCAAATTGTAAGCTGGCACAATTTATGACGTATCACTGTGACTCGCCACAAAGTGAAATTTATGTTCCACGGGAAACGCACACAGGACATATCTAGATGTGACTTACTTAAGAACGTGGGCACTTTTTATTAGTATTTACTTTTCTTAAGGGAGATCATATAATTAAATATACTATGGCTGTCAAGGAGTCTTCAAGGCTATATAAGAGGGAATATAGCCAATAACCAATACTTTGCTATGGTTTGGAGCGTGATGACCAGCAGTGGGCGTCATGCTAAATAACACTTCTTGTTCTGTACTGAACCACAGCTTGTGCATTCTTTTCGCAGTGATAAAAGTGAATCTACAGAGCATGCTGTGAACTTTACTTGAAACTAGAAATTCCAGAAATACCACTCCAGGACAGAACTCCTCTATCCACTGCCCACACCACGGAGTCCTATCATTACTGTGATATATAGCATGTTGATCTCTAAAGCAGAATCTACCCTAGAGGCAATAAGCATAATAGTTTCATTTTGCAGCATCTCTCTGGAGCCAAATTTTAGCCATTCCTAATGTGCAATTTTGCAGACTCAGGTGCTGAAAAGGTTGACAAAGTGGTAGGGAATAAAAGAGCTCACATCAAAGCCCATATCTAATGATACCAGCTTTGCCCTGAGGACTTGCTTGCCTCTAAGGGATAACATCACAGTAATTGGAAGATTTTTGAGGTACAATATACTGTAATGAAAATAAGAGACTGATCTACATCAGTGTAATGCTAGGTTTTCTACTTGGTGCATCCTTTTTATAACAGTGTGTACTAACATAAAGCATGGTTCTGAGTGCACTTGTTTGCTTGTTAATTTTTGTGCTGGATGAAAATTTATAACTCTGGGAGTTTGACCTGAGTAAGTAGCTTCTGTTATGCAAATTGTGATTTTAAAAATTCAGTCAAAAGAAAAAAAAATGCCTCAAACACTGAGTTGTCCAGTTCTAATGATAAAAGCCTTAATATTTTCATTTCAGAATTTATGATTTTCAGTATTCTTAGCCTAAATAGAGCCATTCAAGAGTGTAATACTATGAACGCAAAGTAGAAGAATTTCTGTGTTGAAAAGTAAAGTTTCCATCAGATAAAAATGGCAAATATTTTATGACAGTATAATATTCATTTATTAATTTAATAAACATTAAATCCATAATAAGGTGTTGTAAACTCTCAAACACCTAAAACTAACAGAATAAAGAGTGCTTAGGATTTATTGAAATAATTTTAAAACACAATGGGAAAAGGGAGCCGTAAGAGAAATACAAATGTAAATCTATGGCATTCGAATATTTATATTTTTGACCAGGGGAATCTGAGACAGCTTATATAAGATGTAGACAAGATGAAGGCATTTAAGCAAAGAACTAGCCATCCCTAACTCTTAAAGACCCACACACTCAGCAAATATGCCTATGGAGCTCATATTTAGCCAGTAGAATTCACACCAAGAGAGCTTCTGTTTCCCTATCTCTTCTGAAACTTGGATGGCAGCAAGAATTACTGCTTCTGCAAGTCACTTGCCCTTTTTATCCAGCAGTTCCACATCTGTGTCAATTAGTCACCTTCATAAGAGAACAATCTACTCACAGGCTTTTTATGTGTTAGACATGCCTCGAAACTTCTGTTATTTGCTTTCCTATTTATCCTTGAACTCTCTGCTTCTCATGTATTTGCAAAACCAGGTCCTTCCCTTCATTCAGGTCTCAATTCAACTGTCACCTCAATTTAGGTATCTTCCCTTACAATCCACCATATACTATCAACCCCCTCTCTACCCTAGTTGCACTCTGTATCATTATCTTTTTAAAAATCTTTTGAAGCCTACATGAAGACTTGAAATTACTTTTCTTATTCATTTGATTACTTGTTTATTGTACCTACCATTATAGAATTAAAATTATATTAGTTTCGGATTCCTATCTGTTCTTATTCATTGGAACAGTATACAATACAGAATAAGTACTCAGTAAATAAGTGTATAATGAATATATATCTGCACATTCCCCCCATTTTTTTTTTTAATTCTCCACTTTCCAGTCCTGTGCATGCATAAAATATTTCCTACTTTTCAAAATATGTGATTGTCAAGAGTATCTGTTGGAATACAATTTTGGAGGAAACAAATCTGAGAAGGTAAATAAACCAAATATGAAACTGATGAAGTAATCCTATACCTTTTCCTGAACAAAGTAAGGTATTACACAACAGATTAGTGGAGGGTCTTTGTCATCAGTCATACTAAGTTTGAATTTCACCTTTATCTGATGTGTGATTTAAAAGAGTTGTCCTCTTTGAAAGTGTTTCTCATCTAAAATAGGAAAAATGTATAATAATAGATTTTTCAGCTGTGAAAATCAAATAAATTATCTGAAAGCAAACATCAAAAGTTTTCTGATACATAGTTGGTATTCAATAAATATTTCTTTCTTTCTTCTTTGCCTTATTTCCTCAGGCTAATCAAAATTCCAAACTAAACTAGAGTCAGAATTCTAATTTGCGTCAAGCCTATAGGTGATGCCTAATAGGCCTGAAGGTAAACCATTTTGCCTTGGGCTTCCCAGACAAGCATCATTTTAGATGACTGCCTTAGAAATGTTGGAGTTATAAATGCAACTGTGAGAGGGAATGTTCCATTAAATTAACGTCTACATCTTAATTTAAGAAAGCTAATTGAATTCTGAAGAAAAAAGCCACTGCTTGAATTTCTTTAGCTTTGGAAGATACAATGCAAGTGTAGAAATGTTTAGAAGAGAAAGAGAGCCAAGATGGCTGACTAGAGACGGGGCTTGTTGGACTGTCCCTGCCGGAGGGTGCGAGGTTTGACTGAGGGGAGCACAGAACAGCTGTGGCTCTCGTGTGGGTCACAGGGAGAGATAGCAGAGGCTTCCGGGGACCCCACTGAGAAGGGCTGGGAAACTGAGAAAGAGGAAAAGAGAGAAGAGATGACATGACAACAGTGCGGACCAAATCCAAAGAGGCCCAGAGCCCAGTGAAAGGGTAAGGGGGCACCCCTCCCCCACGTGGGTGACTCTGGAGAGCAGTGGCACACAAACTCTCACTCCCTGGGAAAGTGCCATGAGAGACCAGAAAGCTGGCATTCTTACACCTAGACACCTCCTCCTTAACACTTCCCCTATTCCTGGCACCACAGAAAGTAATTTTGGCTCAAGCTAGCTTGTAGGCATGGCTCTTCCCTCTGACCCCCAGCAACCACAAGTGTGCTCTGTGCTGAGAAGGCTGACTCTCTGTGGTGGAGGAGCTTTACTGGCTGAGCCTGCCTCTGAGAGCAAAGCAGCAACAGCAGCATTTTGTGGGATTGCCCATTGGTAGCTTGGACAGGCAGGCAGGACCCAGTGCCCCCAGGACACGACAGAGGTGCAGGGAGACCACAGCTCTGGCTCTTCTGCCCCATAGCAACCAGGAGAGTATTCCGTGCTGAGAAGTCTGTTTCTTTTCATTGGGGGCACATTCCCAGCCAAGCCAGTCACTGAGAGCTGAGCTGCAGCAGTGGCATTTCTCAGGATCATCCACCAGTGGCTTGGACAGGTGGTCACGACTCAGGGCCCCCAGGATAGGAGAGCAGTGCAAGGGAGACTGAGGCCCCTCACTTCCCCATAGCAAGTGCAAGAGTGCTCAGTGCTTAGAGGCATGTTTCACTGCAGAGGGGGCATGTTGGCAACAGAGCCTGTCACTGAGAGCAGAACCATGGCAGCAGTGCAACCCGAGAGGGTCACAAAACCTGTTAAAGCACCCCAAAGGCAACCCAGGATAAGTACTCCTCTCTGGGCACAGTCAGGGACCAATCTGTGAGGACTTGCAGACAGGTCCATAAGCCAGCCCTAGCGCCCTCAGCTCTCAATTGAGAGGCCAGCGTGAGAAGGAAGCAGTCAAAGAACTCCAGAAATTATGAAACAAATCAAAATGAAAGGACCCTCCCACACCAGAAGAAATCGATAATTCCTTACCAATGGATACCAACCTAAACCAAAAGATTAAAATGACAAAGAATTTCAAATATGAACTGTAAGGAAGCTCAATGAAATACAAGAGAAAACAGAAACCAAACACAAAGAAGTCACAAAAAAATTCATGAAATGAATAAAAAAATTCTCTAAAGAAATTGAACTACTCTATAAAAACCAAAAAGAACTTCTGAAAATGAAAAATTCATTCAAGAAATTACAAAACACAGTGGAAAGCCTTAAGAATAGGCTAGATCAGGCAGAAGAAAGAATCTCAGAGCTTGAAGATAACACCGTTGAGCTAAACAAGTCAGTCAAAGAGAAAGAACGGAGAAGCAAGAGAAATGAACAAAGTCTACAAGAAATGTGGGATTATGTAAACAGGATATTCAAATTGGGTACAACAGGTATAATGCTAAGTCCATCTTTGTAACTACAGAGAATTGTCAGCCACTGTTAAATCAAAAGCAGGGTGTGAATGTATTTGCAGCGTGAAGATTTGCAAACAATTGTCCTTGCATGGTTTTAGATTGTGCCTTTCTGCTTTTTATTCTCTACACCCACGTCATTTTATCAACCATATTAGTAAGGGCATTTGACTCTTTTCATGTTGGTAACCTGAGTCATTCACTTTTTGGGTTTCTTAGCATTCAATCATTTATTTTCTCCTTACTTGCTATCTTATAATGCTACCCTATTTTCTTATTTTCAACTTTAATTATTCCTCTGTTCGGCAGAAAGCATTCTAATGTTCCAATTTGCTCAAGTCAGTATCAGTAATTCACTTATTCTTTCAGAAATATTTATTGCACTTTTCTGCCTCAGTTCCTGCACTGAGCAGTGAGGATACATATTGAACAAAACTTACATGATCCATGTTCTTACAGAGTTTAGAGTTCTTTGGGAGAAAAACTATGAAGCTAGTAATATTTACAAAGTGTGGTGTTAGAATGAAGGAAATACAGAGATCTCTATATTATATGGTGTGTAGAACTCATATTGTTGAGGAGGCAAGGAATGCCTCCTGAAGAAATAACTGTTTAAGGTGAGATATGAAGGATCTGTTGGAAAGAAAATGTAGAAAAGCATGATATATACAGGAAATCAATGACAACTCCTTTAGATGAGGGTCAGTTTGTAGAGAGAATCATACCATAGAGTGATTTTACTTTATTCTAAAACAAATGAGAAGCTGTTAAAATGTTAAGAAGCAAAATTATAGATTGAGATTTGATGTGTATGAAAATGGTTTGGAGTCAGTGTGATAAGAAAACAGAGGCAGCTACTCATGTGACATTAACATATAACATATTAATATTTCAAATTCTTGCTCATACTATTGCTTGCAGATCATTTCTCTCCCATCTCTGTGACTTTGAAAAATCTTTTTTTTTTTTTGAGTCTTAAGCTATGGGCCACACATTATATGGCCCTTGTCATCTGTATTCTCCACCCACTTTCAGCCCCTCAAATTCAATGAAGACGCAACACTTCTCACAGTGTTCTTCCCATTTACTGCTTCCGCCATTATTCCCCTCACTTTAAAGTTGTGTAAGTTTTACCAAAATAAGAATATAGGAAGTGTTGCTGGTACAGAATAAAACAGGGTTTGCAAGCTCTTTCTTTCCCTCTTTTTAACTTTTTTATTGTGGTTAAAAAAAAAACCATAGCATGAGATCTACTCTTGTAACAAATTTTTAAGTGTATACGCAGTACATTATTGTTAACTAAAAGCAAAATGTTTTACATCTGTAGAACATTTTAATCTTACATGACTAAAACTTTATACACACTGAACAGTAATGTTCCCTTCTCCATCCCCGACCTGCTCCTGGCAACCACCATTCTAGTCTTTGATTCTATGAATTTGGCTATTTTAGACAACTCATGAAAGTGAGATGATACAGTATTTGTCTTTCTGTGCCTGGCTTATTTCTCTTAACATAACGCCTCCATGTGGTCACAAATGGCAGCATTTCCTACTTTTTAAAAGCTCAATAGTGTTCTATTGTATGTATATGCCACATTTTCTTTATTCATTCACCTATCAATGGACATGTAGATTGCTTTCATATCTTGGCTATTGTGAACAGTGCTGCAATGGCCATGGGGGTGTAGAGAATCTTTGAGATCCTGTTTTCAATTATTTTGGATAAATACCTAGAAGTGGGATTGTTGGATCATGTGGTAGCTGTATTTTTAATTTTTAAATATCTTACATTTTTCTTGGATCTTGAATCCAGCTCCTTCTCTTATTCCTCTTATCTCTCTCCCACTCAGGCTCTCATAACTTCTAACATAAAGTATTGATATCTCTTCATTAGATGTGTTTATTATTTGATTTTTTTTTAAAGTTCATTGTGATAGAGTAATCCACTTTAGGTATTAACTGTGATTTCTCTCCCTTTATCTCTTGACTTCTTTTCCTTTCCAAACAGATAGGTCACAAGCACTGGCCAGGACCATGGGCATGTGGCAGAGTAAACTGTGTGAGGGATGGTTCTTCCCCACCTCTGCCTATCTGGAATTTCTGAAGCACTCCCCAGACTGTGGCACAGCCTGTGGGACAGAGTTGCCTCAAAAAAAATTGGTTAAAGTTTTTTAACAACTTGATCAGATATGAGGCTAGAAAGAGAAACTAAAGGTAGTTTCGAAAAGATGTCTATCTTATGCACCTAAATTGGTGGTTTGTGATTCATGGACACTAACTCCATGTATTGCTCATAAATCTTGGCGACACTTACATTTCATGTTAGAACAGAATGATGTGTTGTTTCTCTCTCTACACCCACCCCCATCCACAGTGGTCAGAGTGGTCTTGCTGAAATGTGCATTTGTGCATTGGTGCGGGCAGGGCAGGGGCGGGAGATGGTGCTGCATCATCTCAGAGCGAGGTCTGCTTTCATGCCAAGAGGTGCAGCATTTTCTAATTCATCCTTCTAGTGAGAATTATTTTATTTTAGGTTGTCATTATATTGGCACTTTAATTACAGATTTCAATTCCTGTATTAGTTGTCCATTGTTATGTAACAACCAACCCAAAACTTGGTGCTTTAAAATAATGGTTTATTATTTTTTCATGTTTTTGTGGGTTGAATTTAGCTCAGTTGGGCAATTCTGTAGATTTTTATTCAGGGTTGGTCCATTATGCAGCTCCATTCACCTGGCAACTGAGCTGGTGTGAATACATACAAGATGGCTTTCGTCTTCCAGAATCCCACGTATGTGGACTCTAATAACTCAATTTTTAGCCTGATCTTCCTTATGCAATGCAGACTGAACTCAAGAAGGAGAAGCAGAATCCTCTAGGGTCTGGGCTACAAAGCTCCAGAAGGTCATTTCCACCACATTCTAATATAAAAACAAGTTTCAAGAATAACTCACATTCAAGAGGACAGGAAATAGAATGCATCTTTGATGTGAGGAACAATTTGCTCACATGGCCATAGAAGGAACTGTGGGTGGTTGTAAGGGAAATTACATTTGTATAGGCCACAGGTTTCTTAGGCCAAACTAAGATGACTGCTGCAGTGTTTTTTCCGGCCCAGCCCTGCTAGCTAGCCGGCCTTCTGGGGAGGCATAAGTCAACATACCCATGTAACCAAGGTGCTGTCTCCTGTGTGAACCCTTGTGATCGCGCTTTCCTACAGTATGTTGCCACTATTGTCCAGAGCCATATATAAGCACTCACCATATTCTTGGGCATGCTTTTCGCCACTGCCGTATCCCCCTGACAATAAAGAGCATGTCTCACCTGCCTGCTGCCACTCACCTTTTCTTCCAATTCCCAAAGCCTGCGCTGGAGCGTTCACTAGCCACAGAGTATCCGCCTCACACTTGGAAAAGACTGGCAGGATCCGGAGAGGTAAGTGCACCCTCCGCCCCAGCAGAGGAGGACATGTGGCCTCCTATGGGCTTGTGGCAGCCAGTGGTAGCGGTCCTCAAGTCGCGGGCCCTTGCCATGGGGTGGAAGCAGGTAGAATGTACGCCTGTCACATTCAAGGCCTCGAAAAGGCCTTGGAGGAGGCCTTGTGCTGCAGCCTAGGGAGCGCGCAGCAGCCGGTCAGCCTTACAGCCCTCCTGGAGCAGCACAAGGACATGCTGCGTCATGAAGCCCAGATAAGGGAGTTACAAGACACAGAGGAAGATTTGGAAGCCCGCCTGCAGGAGCTGGAGAAAGAGTTAACGAGTGGTCTCACATTGGACGTCGAGGAAACTGCAAGTACGCAGGAGACTGAGGGCGAGCTCCACTGTGCTGAGAGCCTGCCCAGCCGTAAAACAGAGAATGGAGCATGTGCGACCCATGAGGCCCCGGGAAGTGGTGCAGGGCGCGCCTACAGTAACAGAACGTATCTCTTACTCTGCCTGCACCCTGAGGGAGCTGCGGGAGCTGGAAAACAGTTCAAGCAACG
>CAUYSK010101018.1:0-17588 GCA_963575035.1 Avahi laniger
GGTACTTCAACTTGTATCTCTTTAAGGTATCTCCTATTGCTTTCCACAGAGGTTGCACTAGTTTGCAATCCCACCAACAGTGCATGAGTGTTCCTATCTCTCCGCATCCACACCAACATTTATTGTTTTGGGACTTTTTGATAAAGGGTATTCTCACTGGAGATAAGTGATATTTCATTGTGATTTTAATTGCATTTCCCTGATGATTAGAGATGTTGAGCATTTTTTCATATTTTTTTTGGCCATTATTCTGTCCTCTTTTGAAAAGTTTCTGTTCATGTCCTTTTCCCACTTTTTGATAGGGTCGTTTGATTTTTTTCTTGTCAGGAACCTGATATTCCAGTGATAAATAATTGAAGCTTGTTTTAAAAAAGAAAATTCGACTCTGTCGCTTCATAATCAACTACTTTAAGTGAAGAAGAAAGGTCTTGTTACAATGGCTCAAACCGTTCTTCCAACGTGTGTGACAGACTCAGTCCAGCTCTAACTAGCAAAGGCCTTGCCCGCGTCCTCCTTCCCTTTGTACTTCCTCTCCCCACGTGCGGATGCTGTGTACCAGGACTTAACCATGTGCAAAATTTAAATGCAAAATTTAAGCCCTCAGATGAAGGGATGGAATTCCTCATTCTGTTTGGTTGGTAATGACGGACCATCCTCTGCAACAGGTAAACTCTAATCATGTAGACAAAGCGTCACGACCCATCGCACGGCTGTGTAAGGTGTAGACTTGTCTAGCCAGGACTGATAAATCCGTCCGAGACTTGTGAAAAATCTGTACACCACTGAAGGTCTCCCATGGACGGAATCTTCACCACCGTCCCCTTGCTAAGCGTTTAATCGGCAGTCCTCAGTCATATCCACCCTGTGAGTACAGAGGTGAGGGCTCCTTCAAAGCTGCCACCAAGACCAGGTGCAGTGGCTCACATCTGTAATCCCAGTGTTTTAGGAGGCCAAGGTGGGAGGATCGCTTGAGGCCGGGAGTTTGAGACCGGCCTGAGCAACATGGCAAGACCCTGTCACTGTAAAAAAGAAAAAAAAAGTTTATCTGGGAGTGGTGGCGCAACTAAGTGGTGATAGTTGGGAGGCTGAGCCGGGAGGATCAATTAAGCCCAGGAGTTTGAGGTTGTAGGGAGCTACAGTCACTCCACTGCACTCCAGCTAGGGCAACAGAGTGAGACCCTGTCTCTTAAAAAACGGGGAGAGGGGAGAGGGAAGCTGCCACCAAGCTTTTTTCACTGTCTACTGCATTCTCAGTTTGACATTCACAGCTTTCGATTTTTCCTTTTCCCTGTGTAATCTCTCCAGTCTGAAGAGCCAAGTGACTTCACAATCTTTGAAATTACCGTTATCGTCACAGTGTCTAAGTGCCCAAGCCACTCCAAATCCCAGTGCCTTGTCCTCCAGCTGCCCTTCATCCCATGCCACCAGTGATAATCTGAGTGACTATAATGCCACCGAAAGCCATTGATTACACATGACCCATTCCATGCCCATCCAACCCTTCCCAGACTTCTATTTTCAGGGGATGGTCCTGGTACCAGGCCACCTGTGCTACCAATTACAATTGGGAAACAGGTGACTCACTGAAATTACATAATTCGAGAAGAGTTTAATGAAAGGAAGATGAGGAAAACACCAAGGAATAGTGCAGTACCCCAACATCAGTAACAGTGGAATGCTTTACCATGCTCGGTCCTGGAAGGGCAAGGGCAGGAGGGGTTACTAAAATCCAGAGACAGGTCAGCCATGTTGGCTCACATCTGTAATCCCAGCACTTCGGAAGATCAAGATGGAAAGATTGCTTGAGGCCAGGAGTTCGAGACCAGCCTGGGCAACTTAGCTCTGGGCAACCCCATCTCTACAAAAAAATAGAAAACTTAGCCGGGCATGGTGTCATGCACCTGTAGTCCCAGCTACTTGGGAGGCTGAGGCAGGAGGATGGCTTGACTCCAGGAGTTTGAGGTTGTAGTGAGCTATGATGACACCATTGTACTCCAACCTGGGTGACAGAGAAAAACCCAGTGGAAAAAAATTATAAATAAAATAAAAATAAAATTCAGAGATGGAGAGGTCCTCTGATAGGACCTGTGACCTCAGTCAAGGGAGACAGCAGCCCAGGGGCAAGTTCTCAGGCAGGCAGCTACAGGAGCCAGCACCCCAACATGTGCTCCTCCCTGCCACCTTTCTTGGCCACCCCCATTTGCTGGGGCAAGCGGGCCCACTGACATGATGCATACAGGTCAATTTCTAGGGACATGTGGCAGGATAGGGAATGGAGAAGAGTGGATTTGGAGGGGCAAGTGGAAGATGTCCAGTGACGCTACTGTTATTATTATCATTATAACTTTTGATGTTTAACAATCCTTGAATTTCTGAGATAAATCTTACTTGATCATTTTATTTTTTATTTCCCAATGGATTCACTTTATACATACACACACACACACACACACACACACACATAGTTTAGGATGTTAAAATCTCTGTTCTTATTTTCTAGTCAGTTAAAGGAATAAGTTTTGGGGGAAATGTCTTCCTAATTGATGATTCTTCTTTTTATCAATGCGGATAGAGTTTGTCCTACTACTTTCGGCCTTGGTATCCATTTGTCCCACACAATTTTGTGAAAATATTTTTTTATTTTTTACAGATCTCTATGCCACCTAGTTACAGTTTTATAAGTTGGTGGAACCCAACTTTGGCATGTGGTGGTGCACATGAAGTCCTCCTTTGCGTGGTGTGCAGGGGTCATGGACCAGGCTGCTTGTGGTCTGAGACACCCACCATCTCAGGCCTCACCTGTGATGCATTTTCCCCCAGATGTGGCTATTGCAACCACATCCCAGCCTGTAATACGTAATGATGTGGTCAACAACCAGACTGTGCCTTTCGAGGAAACGTGTACCTTCCCCTCCCTCTTCTCTCATTTCTGCAGACTGGACGTGGCCACGGTGGAGTGAGCCGTCTTGATCCGTACCTCCGGACGGAAGAACAACGAGATAGAAAGAGCCTGAATCCCCAGCAACTGAGAATGGCTAACAGAGAGAGACTTAGCTTGTGTAAGCCTCCTTTATTTTGATTCTCTTTCAAGCAGCCACCCTTATTTCCTATTGAATACACCATGTCAGTATAAATTGATTTAACCTTATTATTTAAAATTTTCTTTTACATGATGATTATTTTGAAAATTACAAGCAAAGAATAGCAGTCTCGGGTCGAGTGTGGACCCAAGGCAGGTGCTTACTGATAAAGCGTAGAGTCATATTCAAAACCTAGGAGTGAGGCAGCCCTGGGTTCAAATCCCGATTAAGCTAATCCCTAGCTACAGTCCTAGTATAAAGAATTTGACCTCATGGGCCTCGGTTTCCTTATTTGTAAAATGCTGTGAGGATATAACTATCATAACGAACTATCATATTGAAATCTCCTAGCAGTGTTTAGTGGCCCAGAGCGGGGTTTTAACAAACAGGAGCTGGTGTGTCACTGTCCTCTGTCCCCAGGAGGGTTGCCTTTTATTCCCCTCTCTGCCTTGATTTCTTCCCCCTCCCACTCTCAATCTCCTATTCTTTCTTCACTTTCACTTTCTGGTTTGCCTCGGCACCAGTAACTAACCAGAGGTGTGTTTAACACACCATTGCCTCCAGCAGGTCAGCAGGGCTCCCTGGCCAACCTGTTATTTATTCTTCCTCCTTCTACAAAGATGCTTCTTTAGCTCATCAAGAGATCTTCTCTGCTTTCCTCTTCCCTGGGGCCACTGGCTGCAGGGAAATTCCCATGGGCAATCGTGACTATCGCTTGGTGGCAGGCATCATCCTCCCTCCCCAATCCTGGGGAGGCCGAGGACAGGGGGCTGGTACCCTGGGCCACTGAGCCAGCGGTAAGGCACCACAAGCAGTGGCAGGGCAATGGGACAGGACCAACCCAGACATTTTTTTATTGAGCTAGTATCACACACAGTCAACCAGGCTGGAGTTGCAGCGGTGTCATCACAGCTAGCTCACTGCAGCTTCAAAATCCTGTGCTCAGGTGATCCTCCTGCCTCAGCCTCCAGAGTTGCTGGGACTACAGATGTGTGCCACCATGCCTGGTGGATTTTTCTATATATTTTTTAGTAGAGACGGGGTCTTGCTCTTGCTCAGGCTGGTCTCGAACTCCTGACCTCAAGCGATCCTCCTGCCTCAGCCTCCCAAAGTGCTAGGATTACAGGTGTGAGGCACGGCGCCTGGCCCCAGACCTTTGATAAACCAGATCTTGGAGGGGGGCTACCCACTCTTCTCTGTGTTTCTCTTTCGTCCTGGGATTTGCACATTTAATATTTCCTTGGAGAATCTATAGGGGAAAAAAACAAACCAGAGAAGGGAGGAAACAGGAACTAAAATGCCACTAATCCCACGGGGAGCCGAGGCACAGACTCTGAGTCCCTCTTTCGACCGTGGGGACGGGCGGCAGCAGCCCTTGCTCTCAGGCGCAGCTTCCACCCTGGCTTGAAGGCCGCAGACCCCCTTCCCCCTCCTTGAGAACTTGACCTCCTGTGCAGCCACATAAAGGTAACCAGTGTCTGGTGGCTTGATGGGACAGACTTGTTGGGGACTTCCTGCCTTTTGATGCATGCTGTTCCCGTGAGCCGGGCCGGGCCTCTGAAGATGAGAGGGCCCTTTCGACTTCCTGAGTGTCTCAACATTCAGACTCTCGGGGTTTGTGGTTAGAGACGCTGGTATGAACATTGTGTGCTATAAAGTGTGCCCTCTGGGTCCCATGAAGTTAACAGGTAAAGCTTTGTGCAAAACACCCCCTAACCAAACTGACCGAGAGGTTCTGAAAGGCCCTTGACCTTGCTGCCTTTGGCAGAGCATGAGTAAGAGTCTGGATAGATTGGGAGGAGGAGGGGAACTCCCCGGATGAGGGGGTGGTCACAGCCCGACCCTCCTGCTGAGCTGCCCCGAGCTCCACCCCAGCACCTTGGAGCTCCCTACAAATGTAATCGGACATTTCTCCAGCACTCGCTGTTGCTAAGGGTCAGATGTATGTCATTGCATTCTAATATTCTTCTCATTTACGGATGGGGAAACTGAGGCTCGATGAGGATGAGTGGCTGCCCCAGGAGCACGCAGAGGTGGGATTGGAACTCAGAGCTGGCTGACTCTGGATCCAAGATCTTTCTGCTTCATCAGGCTGCCTCCCTGCAGCGCTACAGGCTGTCAGCGGGACAAACTCTCTCTCCTTTTTAACACCTGAATGAGGTCATGTTGGTCAGGTGTCTCCACTGTAAAATTACTCTTCTCTTCTCCCTTTCCACACTGTCCTCTGTGGATGGAAGCCACTTTGTACGACCCACACTTAACAAGTGGGGAATTTTGATCAACCTCCTTGAGGGCGGGAAGTCGACAGAAATTATTTGGAATACTACATGGGAGAATGGTCTTTTGTCCCTATTTATTTATTTATTCAATCATTTATTTTTTTTAAGTGTATGCTACCGACATTTTCAAATATGCTCCTTATGTTTTCGGGTGAAGCACCTTTACATTGAAATTAATGGATCCAATTGTTAAACTAAAAAAAAAAAAATACCATAAATGCTCCAAAGAGTGTCTACAAAGCCTGGAAACCCAGGGAAGGTCATGTATTTACTGTGTGTTTCCCAGATTCATAATTAGATCCATTGGCTTAAGTATAGAGGCATTTCACCTGAAGAGGAGTTAGGAGGCTGAATTCAAGCAAATGAAGCCTATTATTTGCAAATGTGACTGACATTTTGCTTAAACCAGAGTCTGTCTGTGGCTCCTGCCCTCGAAGGCCAGCCTGTGGGCCACAGCTCCTCCCAGGGATACTGTCTCGTTCCCAGATCTGCTGCTCTGAGGATATTGACACTCAGGTGGGAGTAAAAGCCTCCGGTCTCCTCTCAGTCAATGAGAATCTCCGTAAGTGTGTCTTCTGGAAATTTCCAACCTGACCCTTGGTGGAACTGTGAAAAGGGGATCTCTGGCAACTCAGTCAGGATTGAGCATGCTCTCCAATTCTGGGAATAGACTGACCAATGAATTCTCCTGGTTTTCCTAGGGGCTGTCCTGGTTTTAAAGCTCTAAGTCTCATGTCCCAGGCAATGCCGTGTCCCAGGCAAACTGGAATGGCTGGTGACTCAGGGAGAGTGGTTGCTTTACCTTCATCTCCAGCTTCTAGACAGGAAAGCGTGAGGTTGGGGCAAGGTGAGGAGAAATTGCAAGGATGTGGGAAGCTCAAGACCAGCCCAGAGGTGCCTCCCCTCTTTCCGGCTGTCACACAGACAGTGGCTCTGATATAAAATGCGCCAGTTTCTGCTGAATATGAGAAAGGGCTGAGTTGTGAGTTACTTCTCATTCATGAGAATTTTCAGCTGAGCCCGGGGGAAGAGTGGATGCCTGCTGAGGGCCTGGCCCAGAGAGTTCTAAGACTGCGCCCACCTGTGGGCCATTGCCTAAGATGGCTCCATCTCTTCCATTGAGGAAGACCCCTTAGTTTATTTACAGAAAGCACATAGAAAGGCGTAGGTATATACAAACTGATATGAAAAGATGCTCACCATCAACTGCTTAATCAAAGAAAGCAGGTTGCAGAATGTTTTGCACGCTATGAGCTCTTTCCTGTAAATAAATAAGTTAGAAGCAGCATGCTGGCATGACACTTCCGGCTATCTTGAACCTCTTATCAAAGACAAGCTTAGAGATGCTTGTTTTGGTTTTCAGAGAGGAAGAAAAAAAATGCTGCAGCTTTTATTATCATAATTTTAATGCTCATAACAACATTCCAAGTTTTGAGCTGCTCACTGCACTCCACCACAAACATAAGGCCCAGAGCTTGTCTGGAGATCGCTGTGGTTACGCAGAGTGTTGGGAAAGTTTTCTAGCTTTTTTTTCCTGTTCCTCTGGAAACTTGAATGGATGCTTTTGCCCATTTCCATGCTGAGTGACATTAGCGCTCTTTGGCCAAGAAGCAGAGTCCAAATTTTAGAGCCCACCAAGGCAGAGCTACTGAGGAGTGTCTGCAGGAACTGTTTCTCTCTCTTTGGGCTACAAAATATAAAATATAAGACATAGGGCCACAGCCTCTGTAGTCTGATGCTGGGCCACCTCGATAAAGCTGGGAGAGACCCTCTGCCTGGATGCCCGAGCTTGAGGACCCAGCAGAGGTGGGGAACCTGTGGCCTTCTGGATCCTTGATTTGACTAAATCCAAATTTTACAGATCAAATCCTTTTATGAAAAGGGGTGCAGCAGAGAAAGATGAAGTTTTTCTTGCCGCCTCTGGTGCTTAAAAAGGAACAATCTTGAAATCAGAAGGCCACAGGGTCCCCACCCCTGCATGACTTGCTGCAAAGCTACTTCCTTTGATGGTTTCTGCAGCGCGTCCAGCACAGGTGCGCATCTGCAGCACGTCCAGCACAGGTGCGCGGGCATCCTTTCCCCTCCAGCGTCCAGTCACCCAAGCTGGGAGCCCCAGAGGAGGAGGCACTTGTTCGCCCTGACTCAGGATGGGCGCGGACTCCTCGCCATAGTAATGAGTCACTGCGGGACCATGGAGCAGATTTTACTCATCCCCCAGGAATGGACCGTTGGAAGGCTCCAGAATGACGAGCCTCAAGTGTTCTGTCTCAGGCGCAGGGCATTTTCCCCCAATCCATGTCGGCAGTCACTTCCTCTTTGGACACATCCTGTTTCTGGAAGCAGGCGGCGTGCCAGGCAGATCGCAGCCTCTGAGCAGACGGGTGGAGACATCCTTCCTCTTATTCCTAGTACCTAATCCCATCTTCCTTCCCAGTCAGAGATATCAATCAGCATCTCCGCTGTTCCCAGGTCCCTGCACGCCAGGAAGGGAGAGTATAGAAGGAACATGTTTCTGTTGGCAACTCAACTTACTGGAGGTGCTTAGAAACCACCACTGATTTCTCACCAGCGTCTCAGGCACAGGTAATCAGAGGATCTAGGGCAAGGATCCGTTCATTCATTCATTCAATAAATATTTACTGAGTGCCTACTATGTGCCAAGCCCTGTTCTAGGTGCTGGGCTACAGCAGTAAACAAAACACAGAAATCAATGTCCTCATAGCAATTACGTTCGCTGGGAGGGACCACTGATAAACAAGATAAAAGATATAAAAAGTTATAGCATGTAAGATAGTGATAAATGCTAAGCAGAGAAAACAAAGCTGGGAAAGCAAATACGAAGTGTCGGGTATGTGGGAAGCGTGAGATGTTACACAAGGTGGCTGGGGAAGTCCTAGCTGGGAAAGGGAATTCTGAGTAAAGACTTGGAGGAGGCGAAGGCTTGAGGGGGCAGGTAGCTGGGGCAAGAGCATTCTAGATAGGGAAGGACAAGGGCAAAGATGCGAGGTTGGGGGCTCATCTGGGCAGTTTGGTGAGCAGGAGAAAGCCCAGTGTGGCTGGAATGGGGAGGGGGGTTGCCACAGGAATTGAAGTCAGAGAGGTTAAAAGGAGCAGTATCTTGCGACAATTTTTGAGCCATAGTATGGACTTTGGTTTTCACCCTGCATGATACAGGAAGCCACCAGATGGTTTTAATAGAGAAGTGACAGGATCCGATTTATGTTTTAACAGGATCTCTTAAGAAGCTGCATCAAGAGTATCTCGAAGAGGGTCAGGGCACGGTGTGGGAGCAGGGAGCCCACTCAGGAGGGGACTGCGGGAACCTAGGGGGGAGATAATGGTGGCTCGCACAGGTAGTGGCAGGGAGTGGTGAGCAGTGATTTCGGAAAATTCTAAAGGTAGAGTTCACAGGATCTGCTGATAGACCAGATGTGGGGTGTGAGAAAATACAAAGAGACAAAGATAATGCCAATGTTTCCAGCCCAAGTACATGGAAGAATGGAGCTGCTGTTAGTAAAGATGGGCACCCTCATGGGAGGAACTGGCCCAGGGCAGAACATCAGGAGCTTTCGGCCACGGGAAGTTCGAGATGCCCATTTGACATCCACATGGCATCGGCAAGGAGGCTTTGGTGACACAGGTCTGTAGTTCAGCGGAGAGGTCCTGGCTAGAGGCACAAATGGGACTGGTCAGCTTGGATTTTATTTCACACGGTGAACATTTTAAAAATGTCATCCTTTAAAAATGTCTAGTATGTGATCCTTTAAAGATGTAAATCAGATGATCTGATTTCTTTAAACCTTCAAATTATTTCTCTTTTCACTCAGATTAAAAGCAAAGTCTGAAGACAGTTTGGTAGTGTCTATGAAAGCAAAAACTAAACCTAATAATCATACCCCTGAATGTCTACTCAACTGAAATGTACACCCATGTGTTCTGAAAGACACAAATGAGGATGCTCACAGCAGTATGATTTGAAATAGCCCTCAAATTGGAAACAATCCAAATGTTGATCAGTGGTAGAATGGATAAATAAATGGTGGTATATTTACACAGTAAAGGGAAAAACTGAGCGATGGCTATATAGAGTAACATGGGCAAATCTCACAAACATAACACTACGTGAATAAAGCCTGACACCAAAGGCTCGTACTGTATGATTCCGTTTGCATAAAGTTCAAAACAGGCGAAATTTATCCAGAGCGAAGGAAGTTGAAATAGCGGTTATCCTTGGGTGGGCAGATGGTAATGACAGAGGCGTTGGAGAAGCCTCAGGGCTGCTGGTGATGTTCTGCAGCTTGGGCTGGATAGTGGTTTAAATGGGTGGGTCCAGTTGGTAAAAATTCACTGGGTTGTACACTCATGATTTGTGTACTTTTCTCTACACACGTCACATTTCCATGAAAAGCTTACACAAAGTCCTGTCTAAAAGGCTCTGAATGGTAATGCCACTCCCTCTCCCCAAACCCCATTTCTGGCTGCACCCCAACTTAGCTCACTCCACTCTTACGGCCCTTTTCTCATTGCTGCTCTTCGACATATCACTGTGGGTTGTTCCTCCCTCTAGGATTTTGCACTTTCAGCTCCATCTTCTCCAAGATACGCACACAGCCTCCTCCCTCACCTAATTCAAGTCTCTGCTGGAACTTCCCCTTATCAGAGAATCTATGTGAATAACCTTCTCCGCCACTCTTGTCCCCTTACCCTTTCTTTTTCTTTTCTCTCTCTCTCTCTCTCTTTTTTTTTAATTATAAATAGGCCGGATATGGTGGCTCACACCTGTAATCCTGCAACTTTGGGAGGCTGCGGCAGGAGGTTCACTTGAGGCCAGGAGTTTGAGACCAGCCTGAGCAAGAGAGGGACCCCAGCTTTATAAAAAATAGAAGAATTAGCTGGACATGGTTGGTGAAGGCCTGTAGTCCCAACCACTTGGGAGGCTGAGGCAGGAGGATGGCGTGAGCCCAGCAGTTTGAGGTTGCAGTGAACAATGGTGATGATGCCACTGCACTCTAGCCCAGGAGACAGAGCAAAACCCTGTCTCCAAAAATAAATAAATATTAAAAAAAATACACAACTGAATTTATTGCTCATAGTTCTAGAGGTTGGAAGTCCAAGATCAAGGTGGCAGCTTATTTCGTGTCTGGTGAGGGATTGTTCTCTGCTTTGCAGATAGCACCTTCTTGCTATGGTAGAAGGGCCCTTACTTATTTTTCCTGAGCATTTATCATCACTTTGCATATTACAGGTTTATTTGTTCATTTATTTATCATCTGTCTCTCTTACTGGAATCTAAGCTCCATGAAAATAGATACTTTGTTTTTGTTCACTGTTGTGTCCCAGTGGCCAAGTCAGTCTAGGCACATAGTAGGTGATTACTAAATATTTCCTGGATGAATGAATGAAACATAGCAGTAAATAAGACAGAGATGGTTCCTGCTTTCATGAGAAAGATATGCTTAGGTCTTTAAAAGGAATATAAATAGTCCAGCTGGCTCTGAGGTAGGGATTATATTTTCCTGTATTTTCACAGGGTCTAGGACAGGGACTGACCTATAGAGTGGCTTTTCAATAAACAATGATTGTGATCTTTTTTTTTTTTTTTTTTTTTGAGACAGAGTCTCGCTAGAGTGCCATGGTATCAGCCTAGCTCACAGCAACCTCAAACTCCTGGGCTCAAGCGATCCTCCTGCCTCAGCCTCCCAGTAGCTGAGACTACAAGCATGCACCACCATGCCTGGCTAATTTTTTCTATGTTCAGTTATTTGGCTAATTTCTCTCTATTTTTAGTAGAGATGGGGTCTCACTCTTGCTCAGGCTGGTCTCGAACTCCTGAGCTCAAGCAATCCTCCCCTCTCGGCCTCCCAGAGTGCTAGGCTTACAGGCGTAAGCCACCGTGCGCGGCCTGTGATTGTGATCTTTAAAGCTACATTGCTGGGCTTAGACATTCATTTTCTCAAAGAAAGAATGAAAACAATTGGTTAAACAAATGAATATTTTTAGCCCCATCTGGTTTCCCAACCATAGAAAAGAGACTGGATCCAAGCCTATCACCAAGTTCTTCAAAAAAACAGGTCATGGTGTGTGTGTGTCCTGAGCAGATGTATCTGCCGACACCAATTTATCAGAGATCACTAAATTTTAACACATTTCTATATCTTGGCAAGACTGTTGTATTCTGAGCAGCAACTCTAGGGCATTGGAGCTCCCTATGTGTGGAGGTTGGCCTTGTCTTGATAGGTTGGAGCAAGACAGGCTGGGAGTCTCACACATAGTCATGCCTTTGCAGTTGGCCATCCCTACTCTGTTTTGAAGGGGACATGAGCATTTGGCCAAAGCCTGTGTGAAGCCACACTTGCAGCTGCCCAGCTGTACACCTGAGTGCCGGGCTTCTGGGTGCATGAAAGGATCACAGGGTTTAAAGGGTTACTTGACCGGTAATAACCCTCCTCCTGCCTGTTGGGTCTTTTACCCCACCAGCTCATATAGCTTCTCAAACGGTAATTACCTCTCCCCACAGCTCAGAGTGGAAGCTGGAGCCATTAAACACAGTGTCCCTTGTTCAGCGGGGAGAAGAGAGGCATGAGCACTTCTCAGTGTCTTGGCCCAAGGGCACACACAGTGAGTCAGCAATGTCTCCCAGGAGGGGAGTCTGGAGTCCTGTCCACAAGTGACATGTTTTTACTTTAATCACCACCCCACCCAGGCCTTCTGGTTGCTTCCTTCACAGCTCTGTGGTGTCTGTTACCACTCCTCCATCAGCTTGCTCTCTCCTGAAAATATGCTGGAATTTTCCAACCATGAGATCTTTGTTTTCCCTTTTATTTTTTTGTCCTTGTGGGTTTGTAATCTTTTTATTTCTTTGCTACCATTTTCTCAAAGTCTCTTGAGACAGAGAAGAAAAGCACGTATGGACAAAATGCCATTATTAAAAAGTGAAAATTTGAAAATTATGCTGATATCATCACTTTACATAAAATTTAGAGAGAAAAAGGTGAGGGAAATTGCTCATCCCACATTCCAACAATATCACTATCATTCTTCTGGTATTTTGTTCATGTGATTCTTTCCTGCACATTTTTTCGGAATGTGATCATCTTCTTGGTTTGCATAAAGTTTATCTCTTTCCTTTTTCACTTGACATTTTCATCAGAAGTATTTCCTCCATGTTTTGACATAATTTGTATAATCATTGCTTTAAAGGTTGCATAATCTTCCATCAGGGAGATTTACAAGAATAAGTTTTAACTAGCATCCTATGGTTGGTCTCTGTTACCAGATATTTAAGATGTTGCTGTTACAGATTCATAAATGTAGCGCAGAAAGGGAATGAATTAGAGTGCCTACGCCCAGTATGTTTTGTTAGTTTTGAAAAAGAATCTATTATTTGAATGTTGCCAGTGAATGGGATTTAATATATGATAAGAGTGGCATAAATTAGTGGGAAACTATAGATAATTAGAAAAAAATAGTATGGGGACAATTGAGTAGCCATCCGAGGGGAAAACTCTTGGATCCATATCTTTCACTGGGATCAATTCCAAACGTACCAAATATTTAGATGTGAAAAAAAAACTATAAAATTGCTTGAAAAAATCCATTGGAGAATTTTTTATTATTTCATAAGTGGAAATTTTATCCAAGTATAAAACTAAGTCCAGAATCCATAAAATAAAAAATGGATAAATATATAAAAATCTAATTTCTTCATGGCAGTAACCACTATAAATGAAGTCAAAAAACAAACTGGGATCAGCACTTTTTATTCTGAATACAGAAAGGACTAATTTCCCTAGTATATAAAAAGTTCCTACAAATTGGTAAGAAAACAAGCCAATAACCTAATGGAAAAATGGGCAAAGACTATACACAGACAATTCACAAAAAAGGAAACACAAACCATTCTTAAACATATAAAAAAAGTTCACCTTCTTTCAGAGTAAGAGAAATGCAGATTAAAAGTACCAGATAGGCCGAGTGCGGTGGCTCACGCCTGTAATCCTAGCACTCTGGGAAGCTGAGGCGGGCGGATCGTTCTGAGCTCAGGAGTTCGAGACCAGCCTGAGCAAGAGCGAGACCCTGTCTCTACTAAAAATAGAAAGAAATTGGCCAAACAACTAAAAATAGAAAAAAAAAAAATTAGCCGGACATGGTGGCGCATTCCTGTAGTTCCAGCTACCTGGAAGGCTGAGGCAGGAGGATGGCTTGAGCCCAGGAGTTGGAGGTTGCTGTGAGCTAGGCTGACGCCACGGCACTCGCCCCAGGCAAGAGAGTGAGACTCTGTCTAAAAAAAAAGTACCAAACAGTACCTGCCTTAAGATCTCAGATGGTCAAAGATTAAAAAGGCAGTCAGCTTGGTGGTTAAGAGCCCGAACTCTGGTTTAGGGGACCTCGGTCTGAATCCCAGCTCCACTACCTATTAGTTAGGTGAGTTACTATTATAAATCTCTATGGAAACCAAATTAATTGGTGATATCTACCCAAATTAAAAGTATACATTTAATTCAATTCGTCATATGCAGTGATGTACCTATTAAGGGTATTTGTTGCATCGTTGAGTGATGAGCAAAAGTTTGGAAACAACCTAATAAGGGAGTGGTTAAGTAAGTTATGATGTATCTAAGCAATATGCAGAAGCTCACTGTGCACTGATATGGAATGATAAGTAAAGAAAGCAACATGCAACAATGGTTATATATTATCAGTTTCCATGCAATATTGACTAGTTTCTAATGTTGTCTATAAGCAGGGGGCTGGGACAGGGTTGGAAGGATGTCTTATCAATGTATACCCCTTTGTATTTTTTTATTTTTGAGCGAAATTTATTGCCTATTCATGGAACAGTAAATGATATTTACAGTTTTACTTTCTTTTTTTCTTTTTTTTAAATTTTAATCTTTTTTATTTTAGAGATGGGGTCTCACTCTTGCTCAGGCTGGTCTTGAACTCCTGAGCTCAAGTGATCCTCCTGCCTTGGCCTCCCAGAGTGCTAGGATTACATACATGAACCACTGTGCTCAGCTGATATTTATAGTCTTAAAATTCAAAATAGAAGCTGCCAACTGTGGGAATGGTCTTTAAGAAGACCCCACTTGCATCCTTGAATGGCTCTTTGTGGTTAGGTAGATGTAAGGCAAGTGGGACCCCATGCTCTGGAGGCAGAGTGAGACCACCCATCCATACATTCCAGAGGGTAGAGCTCAAAAGTTGGGGAGCGGGTGGGAAAACCTGCTCTTATGAGGCTTAATGGTGTTAGAGTCTCCCTGGTGGACTGAGCTGACCTTACTGAGGATATCTGAAGGGCATGGGATCCTGGGTGGGGGAGTCACCCGGGCAGGCCTGGGAGGAGCTGAGGCTAGAACTCCTGGGACTTGCCCTCAGTGGGAAATGAGCAGGGGTGCCAGCCTGTGCCCAAGTGCCCGACAGCCTTTGTCCAACAGTGACACTGGGGGAGAACCACCCAGCAACTGTTGCCCAGATGGGCCCCTTTGGAGACCGATCAATTTGCTCTTTGGAAAAGCCACTTGGGAAAAATGAAAGACAGCAAGGTGTCCCCAGAGTCATTTCAGTTATAAAGAAGACGGGCCCTTATTTTTGTACCTTTTGCTGGAGAAGCAGGAAAAATTAGTGATGCTTAAATAATATCATGCTTAGAAACTTCCTACTAGGTGCTTTCCTGCATTGTGTGTTATTTACTTGAGTCAGGTTCTGAGAGGTAGGATTATGGAATTAAAAAGCGTGGACACTTTATGTATGACTTTGTCAAAGGGTTGCATCGCATTTACATATTTCCAGCCATATAAAAGACAATGAGTTCTTCCACACAAAATTTTGTACACAGATGTTCATGGCAGCATTACTCATAGCAGCCAAAAAGTGGAAACATTCCAAATGT
The DNA here is from genome assembly GCA_963575035.1 of Avahi laniger. Taxonomy (NCBI): domain Eukaryota; kingdom Metazoa; phylum Chordata; class Mammalia; order Primates; family Indriidae; genus Avahi; species Avahi laniger. The sequence goes on from CAUYSK010101018.1 coordinate 15,252, forward strand.
CCATCAACGGTTGAATGGGTAAAGATAAGTGTGGGATATCCATACAATAGAATATTATTTGACAATAAAAAGGATTGAAGTACTGATACATGCTACAACATGAATGGACCTTGAAAACAAGATTCTAAGTGAAAGGAGTCAGGCACAAACGTCTACATATTGTACAATTCCATTTATACGAAATGTCCAGAATAAGCAAATCCATAGACACAGAAAGCAGACGAGTGGTTGCTTACAGCTGTGGGAGAGAAATGTGGGGAGTAACTGCTAAGAAATGTGGGTATGCTTTCTGGGGTGATGAAAATATCCTAAAATTAGTTGTACAACTATGGACATACTAAAAACCACTGAATTATATACTTTAAAAGGATGAATTACATGGTATGTGAATTATATCTCAAGAAAGCTATTTTTTTTAAAAAGGCAATGAATTGTATGAGGTTTTTTTGTTATATTTTTCTGATTCAATTAATATTTGAATATTTTTTGATTTGTTGGAATATTGTTATTTTTATTTTTTTTTTAGATTTTTTTTTTTTTATGAACCATATGTACAAGTACTTTGCCCATTAATCTTTTGGGTTAGTAAGGTTGTTTTTTTCTTATAAATTTGTTTAAATTCTCTAAATTTAAATTCTGGAACAGAATGCAGTGTGTTTCTTTTACTTTTGTGTTAATTTTTCTTGAATATGCAGAAGTTTAAAAAATAATTTTATATAGTTAAATCCATACTTTTTTCCTTTGTAATCTCTTTTACTGTTTCTAGGCTTTATAAATGAGTCTCTGAAGAAAATAGTAGAGGAAAAATATGATGGGACAATTTGAGCATTGAAAAGAATAATAACTCCAAAGGGGAAGAATCTACCTTTCCCCTACCTCTAGGTAAGCAAATAATAGGTGAGTAGTTTTTCTTTATAGAACTACTCTAGCTAACAAATAAGACAGAATCAGGCTGGGCAGGGTAGATCAGACCTGTAATTCCAGTGCTTTGGGAGGCCAAGGCAGGAGGATCACTTTAGGCCAGGAATTCAAGACTAGCCTGGGCAACATAGCGAAACCCTGTCTCTACAAAAATTAAAAAAATATAGCGGGGGATGCTGGCCCGTGCCTGTAGTCCCAGCTACTTGGGAGGCTGAGGCAGGAGGATCACTTGAGCCCAGGAGTTCAAAGCTACAGCGATCTATGATTGAGCCATTGCACTCCAGCCTGGGTGACAAAGCAAGACCCTAATGTAAAAAACATAATAATAAAAAAAGAAGTCAGAAACAAGGTCGAATTGAAAAATTGAAGGGCTGGCTAAAATAATCTGGTGATCTAATTAAGAAAAAAAAAGGAAGACCCCCCCATAAATAATCACAATTAGAAATGAGAAAGGGAAATGATATCAGATGGAGAGAAACTCCTTAAAAAAATTAACAGCATATAATGTACAACTCTATTCTAGTAAATCTGTAATTCTCGATGAAGTAAAACATTTTTCTGGGGAAATATAAATTACCAAAATTGATCCATGAAAAAGTAATGCATCAGAATAAGCAAATAGGTAGGAAAGAAACTGAACATGTCATTAAAAAACTATTAGTTCCAAGAAGATCTCTGTGCTCAGAGAATTTGCTAGTCTGTACTGATAGCTTTCAGAAATAGAAAGGCTATGGACATTATAGTGGGAGAGAGGCCCTCACCTTTCTGAAAACGGTCATACTGTACCGAGAGAGAGTTCATGCCCTTTGACCTTAAGATAATTCCAAGTCTAAGACTCATTCTAACAAAATAACCCGAGATTTATGAGCAAGAATATTCATTATAGATGTTTACTAGTGAAAAATCAGAAACAACCTAAATATCAATATGGGAATGGGCAATAAATCATGTATATTTACAGAATAAAATATTAATATGATACAGCTATTAATTTGTGTTCAAATAATATGTAATGATATGGAAATAGTCTTGTGATAAGTGAAAAATCTGGATATATAACTGATTTTACAATATATCCCAACATGATTTAAATTTCATTTTTTTATTTAAGCATAAAAAACACAAGCTGGGCCGGGTGCGGTGGCTCACGCCTGTAATCCTAGCTCTCTGGGAGGCCGAGGCGGGCGGATTGTTTGAGCTCAGGGGTTCGAGACCAACCTGAGCAAGAGCGAGATCCCGTCTCTACTAAAATTAGAAAGAAAGTAATTGGACAATTAAAAATATATAGAAAAAATTAGCCGGACATGGTGGCACATGCCTGTAGTCCCAGCTACTCGGGAGGCTGAGGCAGGAGGATCGCTTGAGCCCAGGAGTCTGAGGTTGCTGTGAGCTAGCATGATGCCATGGCACTCTAGC
>CAUYSK010101020.1:0-29515 GCA_963575035.1 Avahi laniger
TGCCCTTACCTGGCATGGGGAGATTGTTCCTATATTCCATTCACTCACTACTAGCTCTTCCCTGACTGCATATTTCTTGGCATTCTTTTTCAAACATTAGCCTTTGTGACCTTCAAAATCAATAGTGTCTTATCCTGAGGGGATATCAGAAAATCAAAGCAGTAGGCAAGTATGAGACTGTCATTGTCTAAGAAAAATGCATGACCCTAGTGGCACTGTGGCCACACAAAATGGAATTGGCCTGTGTCAAAGGCAAAGGATGTTGCTCTAAAATAAGAGAGCTAGAATTCTTTTGGTTATTAAGAAATGGAATTTATAAAATCATATTACCATTAAGTCCAGGGCTAGACTGGATCCAAGTATTCAGAGATAAGAACTATTGTGTTTGAATTTGCTGATTAGCCAGGAGTGGGTCCAGGTCCACTCTGGTGCTAGTCACCTAAATCTCATGGGCCAAGAGTTGGGGAGGAGTGACCCCCAAAAGGAAAACCAAGGTACTATTTTAAAAATAAAATAAAATAGGAATTGATAGGGCAGATAAAAAAAACAACAGCAGGCAAATATGGAAGCCCAGTCTCCACCTCTTCGCTTAAGAAATGGAATCAAACTTCCCTCACATGATAGCATTTTGGAGAACTGTAGATTTAGCCAGTGATTTTCCCCACATAAATGAGACAATACAGAGGTGGGAAAAGAAATAACATTTTTGAGCATTCAAGTGCCACACGTGGAGCTAGATGGGGGATTGTTCACTTATACAGAACTTCTTCTGGCTTTACCACAATTTTCTCTGAAAGTTATCCATGAGACTCTTTTGTCATTTGGCCTGAATTACTGTACTGACACTTAGAATTCCTTAATTGTGTTCAGGAAAAATCGACAATCATTTGAGTTTTTAAAAATGAATATTTAATCTATTCCACAATGAATATGGAAATGGAAAAGTAATTGTATTTTTATTTTCAAATCGTTCCTGCTGTCAAGTTACCAGAGATTATACCTGGATGGAAATTAAGTCAATGCCATTGGATTTGGTAACCAAGAAGTCCATTTTTTTTAATGTCTTCGCAAGACTCCATGCAAATACCTGTGTCCACATGCTTTAGCTGCTCCAGTTGTTGTGAGTGACTTGATTAGTCACAAAATCCAAATATTAACTTTGGAAAGAGACTTAGAAAATTTACAGATGAGAGAACAGAGCTCTTAAAAGACAGGGATAAAATTCAGGTCAATTCATATCAGGGAAAAAATTCAATGTAAATGAACAAGTTTGAGTATTTATCGCTAGTCTAGGACAAGGTCTACCATGGTGGTAAAGAGTGAGGACATCTTTCTCTTATACAGTTTTTGAGCCCCTTTTCTTTGGGAAAAGTGGGTTTCTCATCATACTGTAGGCTTTTATTAACTCAGAACCTTACATTCAATTAAAGGGGGAATGAAGCACATGCACCATCCCACCTGCTGGGGCCAACACCCAGAGAGCAAAAGTAGAGTCTCTGTGGATAGAGGTCAATAAGGACACATCCCCATGGTCTATTGTTCATGTTCATGGCCTCCAGGCAGTGTGGGGTGTGGGCTGCACCAGCCCACAATAGACAGTCTTCTCTGCAGGGGGGTGGGGCTTGGTGCATGTCCTTTCTATTTGAATCCATTGAACTACCCACTCTGGCTAACCCTGCACAGAGGGACCATTCTTGCAAGGCTTTCAGTAAAATTTGAATGCAGTAACAATTTCTTGTGGCATCTGGGCAGTTAGTGCTGTGCACGCCCAAAGTCACTCTTGAGCTATGCCCGGTTCTTATGGAATTATGTAACAGAACAATCATGCAAATCTGCTTTTTCACCTCTGGTAGATTCCATTTGCTACCGTTATCCTTTATCCTGCCATTGGTCTTGAAATCAGGGACTCTTAAAGAGAAAACAGCCTTCACAGCCTCATTCCTACATTCTTACTGTTTTGACTGATGACATTGCTGCTAATAAGATTAGTGCCTTCCCTTCTGCTCATTTTCTAGCAGAATTAGTTGCTGCTTTTATACCCTCTGCTGCTAATTTTGCTGGCAAATCTCTTGAGGATTCCAGCCTCATTTTCTGCTACTAGGAGCAGAACTGCTGTTCTAGTAGGTCGTCTAACATTATTTAATTCCTTTAGGGGATCTTGGAGAATAAAACCTATAGGAGTAATTCAGACACAAACATCAAATACAAATTAGGGACTAATTTTTCAGACAGGGAAATTGATTGATAATCACTATTTTTCTTAATCTTTATGCCATTGTGGTGTTGTAAGTGTATAGACAGACAGATAGCTACAAATATCACATTATTAATACTATTCTATATATTATGTTACAATACATCACATTATACTATATTATACATTCAAATATAAATTAGCACTATGCCTGACACATTGAAAATAAATTTTAAAGTTTTCAAAGCAAACAGGAACAATTCAAAGTTCATAATTATGCATCTCTGTCATTCTTTGCTCATTTAGAGCTTGAAATATGTGGTCTGAGGATTATACAAACAACTTTCAGTTTCTTCTCTCCTGTTGATTTCCTTTTTTACATTTCTTATATTTTGGAAATGCTGTCAAAAGAATATAAGAAAAGATTGAAGTGATGCATTTCAAATTCCTCCAGACCAGCACTTTGGATGGAATGAGAGACGTCTTGGCAAGTATTTTTCTTGCCAAGGGTGTAGTGAAAACTGGGAATGGGCAGAGTTAAGGATGTCCTAAATCAATAGTGGGGTTCTCCATTGGATGTTTATTTTATCCACACCCCAAAGCAGTATTGTGAGAAAGGGCACTGGGAATGGGGGCTCAGGATGAGGCACCGACAACCATTCCAGCCAGGCAAGGAAATTTAAACGGCCTCAGGGAATATCGGTCAAAAATGGAAGGAAATTGGCCCAGATTGGAGAGGGGTGGGGGTGGGTACTCCTCGAACTTTATGCTAAATTTAGACAAACGTCTTTCTCTTTCTAGAGGAGAGGACCAATGACAAACACAGTGGATTTTACCCCAGGGTATTAAAGGCACCAATCAGTCTCTGGCCGTACCCTGAACTAGATCATTAAGAAACATTTGAGATATTAACAAAATAGTAGTTTTTCGGAAGACAGACAGACAGACACCCACACACACACACACACACTGGTTAAAACATGGAGCCACAGCTAATTTATATTGAATGATGTGAGGATTGTGGCAACAGGGTTGTTAACAGGATAAAAGCTCAATAAGGTGATAGCATAACCCACAAATCAGCGCTACCAGATGTCACAGAATGATTTGTAATTGACATAATGGGCTAGAATTGAAAGCGCTGTGCATCAACTAGCCTATGGACTTAATCATTTGGGAGGCATTGTTAATTGTGGAAAGCAGCAATTAATGTTGTCTAGTTACAATGTTGTATTTAAATTTGCAGTTATTTAGAATTGATTGCAGATTATGTAGAAAGATACTGGAAGCTTAAAGTGGACACCACAACAAAGTAATATTGGTAATAACATAGCCTGTTGTACTCAATAGAAAGCAAAGAAGAGAAGGAGGATGCAGCAAAACACACTGAGTGTTGAGTTTTAGTGTTGTTCATAGAGCAACTTCCAATCGGCACATTTTGAGAAAACTTTCTCTGATACTAAATCAGAGAAAGTTTGGCCTAAATCCACATGCTTCAGTCATAGTTTCAAAATAAACTATAGCCTAATATATTTGTAATAACAATCAATACCTACCAAACATTAGTGATGATTTATCTTTCCCCCTTAGAGAGGCTGTAAGATTATCCTTAGCCTATTGCCATTACTTTTCACTAAAATTCCATGCAGTTTTTTGAGTGAGAAGACAGTTGCCTGAAGAATAGAACGTTTAAGCAATATGAAGGTAGGAAAGGGCTGGGGTAGGGAGAAGAAAGAAGGGAAAAGGGCATTTCCTCAAAGGTGATGATTAATTTTAAGTACCAGTTTTACTGGGCCATGGGATGCCCAGAGATGTGGATAAACATTATTTTTGGATGTGTCTGTGAGGGTGTTTCTGGAAGAGATTAGCATTTGAATTGGTGAACTCAGTAAAGCAGATGGCCCTTCCCAGTGTGGGCGGACACCATCCAATAGGTTGAGGGCACGAGTAGAATAAAAAGGCTGCGGAAAGTTGAACTGGCTTTCTGCCTGACCGCTTGAGCTGGGCATTGGTCTTCTCTTGCCCTCAGCACTCCTGACTGTCAGGCTTTCGGATTCAGACTGGAGTCCTCACCATTGGCTCTCCCGTTCTCAGGCCTTCGTACTGCACCGCTGGCTTTCCTGGGTCTCCAGCTTGCAGATGGGCCATTGTGGGACTGCTCAGCCTCCGTAATAGCACGAGCCAATTCCATAATTCTGTATAGTAAATCTCATTTTGTGATGTGTGTGTGTGTGTGTGTGTGTGTGTATCTTATTGTTCTGTTAGTTTCTCTGGACAACCCTGACTAATACAGCTCAATTTATCTGATAGTGGAACACAACCCCATTTTTTCATGGGATGCTTACTACATCTCCTAAAATTCTGTAGTGGACATTTATCATTTTTTTGAGTGACAAGTACCTGAACCCTTTTCCTATTTTGGGGGACCCTTACCTTGTGAGGCAAGTTGCAATGCCCCCTAAATAAATTGAAAAACATCTGAACAACAAAAGACATGAGCTTGGCTAATCTGATAAGCCTGCCCCAGACTTTGATCAAGAAGCTGGTGGCATGATGACTCAGAGACTGCCAAGTACTCCGTTCTGACAAGGTCATGTGTAGAGACCACAGACTTAGTGGTCTGGTGCTTGTCGTCCTGTTTCCCAGGTCGGAGGAGCTGGGTGTACCCACTGCTGCCTGTGCTCACTGCAGTGGCAGGGGTCTGGCTCCAGACAGTTCTGAGACTTATTTGGAGCATTTTCTCCTGATTATGTGGCCTCCAAATCTGGTTCTCAAGCTTTCATGGTGATTTTATGATCTACCAAATATCCTTTAATTAAATAATTTTCTGCTTGAATCATCGGCCTTGAGTTGGTTTCTTTTGCATGACCACAAACTTTGACAGAGACAAATGACCTCAGGAAACACAGTTCTGTGTTATTTTTAGAAATAATGACAAAAGATAATTTCTGACTGACCACAGAGGAAGATTAAATAAAAAGAAATTGGGGAAAACTGATTTACTGAATGTTACTAGTAATTGATACTGTGGCTTAGGTCTTATTATATACACTTGTTACTATTATTCCAACTTTACGGATGGAAAAAGAAGACTCAGACGGGTTTTGCCTGAGGCCAGTAAACAACAGTCAGAATTCAAATTCGGCTCTAATTCTTTGGCCTATACCACGGAAACAGAGCTAAGTAACATTGGCAACTTAAAAGGTTTAAATTTAAATAGAGTTACACCAGGATAATCAGGACATGCGCCTTATGGTGATAACATGTCCTGTAGTGAATATGGCAAAGTGCAAGCCATGTCATGTGAAAAGAGAAGGTTCCCGAACTGGTTTAGCAATTGCACACGAAAGATGAAACACCAAGAGTAGGAGTTCCCAGTCTTCCCCTTGTTCTTCTCCTATGATTGCCTAACACACTGAAGGTAATTTCTTTTTTAAATTTTATTTTTAATTGATAAATAATAATAGTATATATTATATATTTATAGGGTACAATATGATGGTGATGATAATAAATAATAAAGCATTGTGTCTATTTCAAAATTGCCAAGAGAGTATATTTTAAGCTGTTCTCACCACAAAAAAAAACTGAAGGTAATTAACAGCAGTTAGTGCTCAGAGAGACAGAGGAATGTGTTAAGGAGGTAATTAACCCCTGCACAAAGTCAACCAGCTGGGAATTAGCTAGTTTGATTCCAGAGCTGTGAAAAGTGCCTGGAGCACTTTGTGAGTGTCAAAGGGATTGGTTATAAACTTATAATTGACAGATCAGAAATAAAATTATTCATTTGGTACTTAAAAATTGATTTTGCTCTTAACCATTGCTCTAAATAAAGTATTGGTTAGTATAAGTTTAAAAAGTCTAGACGAAAAACTACATATTGTTTTATAAATGAAGAAATCTAATTTGTGTAAAAAGTGCAAAAGGAAGGAATGAGTATTGTAACTCTGCTGGCCTCCAGTGTCCAAACCTGAAGAAAACCTTGCTGTTGGCCCCCTGTTGTGCAAATCAACTGGCAGCCCATGGGTTCTAAGAGTCAGGACTCTACATTAAGTGCATTTCAGAAGTTCTCACTTTCTTCTCATTCTTACGGCTCCATTTTCAGTTCTCTATTCTTTCCACCCTTTTTCCATACCATCCCCCACAGGTAACCAGTTTCTTTAGATCAGGATTATCTTTTCCTTTTTGCATTTGCACAAATTAGCAGATACAAGCATATTTCCTTATACAGTCATACCTTTGAAATAGTGTAGGTTTGGTTTCAGACCACCATAATAAAGCAAATATCATAATAAAACAAGTTACACAAATTTTTTGGTTTCTCAATGCATGTAAAAGTTTTGTTTATGCTCTACAGTAGTTATTAAGTGTGCAATCACATTATGCCTAAAAAACAATGTACATCTCATGATTAAAAATTACTATATTGCTTAAAATAGTAACTGAGTCCTCCATGAGTCATAATTTTTTGCTGGTGGAGGGTCTTGCCTCAATATTGGTATCTGCTGAAGGGTCAGGGTAGTGGTTGTTGAAGGCTGAAGAGGCTGTGCTAGTCTCTTAAAATAAGAGAACAATGAGGTTTGCCAAAACTTCTTCATTCCCCAAAGATTGCTGTGTGGCATGTGATGCTGTACGACAGCATTTAACTCACAGTAAAACTTCTTTCGAAATTGGGGTCAATCCTCCCAAACGCTCCTGCTGCTTTATCAACTAAGTTTATGTAATATTCTAAATCTTTTGTTGTCATTTCAACAGTGTTCACCGCATCTTCACCAGGAGTAGATTCCATCTCAAGAAACCACTTTCTTTGCTCATCCATAAGAAGCAACAGCTCCTTTGTTCAAGTTTTATCATGAGATTGCAGCAATTCAGGCTCTACGTCTAACTCTAGCTGTCTTGCTGTTTCTACCACATCTGCAGTTCCTGCTTCCACTGAAGTCTTATCCGTGATGGTAAAAATCAACTTCTTCCAAACTCTTGTAAATGTTGATATTTTGACCTCCTCTCATGAATCAGAAGTGTTCTTAATGGCTTCTAGAAAAGAGAATCCTTTCCAGAAAGTTTTCAATTTACTTTGCCCAGATCCGTCAGAAGAATAACTATAGCCTTATACAATTTATTTCTTAAATAAGAAGACTTGAGATTTCAAATTAGTCTTTGATCCTTGGGCTGGAGAATGGATGGTTAACATGCATGAAAACATTAATCTCACCAGCTGCATTATCCGCTAACAAAAGAGCCAGCCTGTCCTTTGAAGCTTTGAAGCCAGGTATTGACTTTTCCTCTCTAGCTATGAAAGTCCTAGATTGTATCTTCTTCCAATAGAAAGCTATTTCATCTCCACTGAAAATCTGATGTTTAGAGTGGCCACCTTCGTCATTGATCGTAGCTAGATCTTCTGAATAATTTGCTGCACCTTCTATATTAGCACTTGCTGCTGGAGATGGCTTTTTTCCTTAAACCTCATGCGCCAACCTCTGCCAGCTTCAAACTTCTCTTCTGCACCTTCCTCACCTGTCTCAGCCTTCATAGAATTGAAGATTAGGGCCTTGCCCTGGATTAGGCTTTAGCTTAAAGGCATTTTGTGGCTCATTTGATCTACCCAGACCAGAAAAACTTTTTCCACATCAGCACTAAAGCTGTTTCATGTTCTTATCACTCATATGTTCACTGAAATAGACTTTTAATTTTCTTCAAGAACTTTTCCTGTACATTCACATCTTGGCTAAATGTCTGGCCTAGGAGGCCTAGCTTTTGGCCTGTCTCAGCTTTTGACATGTCTTTCTCACTAAGTTTAATCATTTCTGGCTTTTGATTTAAAGTGAGAGACCTGCAACTCTTCCTTTTACTTGTACGCTTAGAGTTCATTGCAGGGATATCTGTTGGCCTCATTTCAGTATTGCTGCATCTCAGGGAATAGGGAGGCCTGAGGAGAAGGAGAGACGGCTGGTCGGTGGAACAATCAGAACACACACATTGTGTGTTGCACTCACAGCATGCTACATCCTCGAAGTCCTGGGCTCAAGTGATTCTTTTGCCTCGGACTCCCGAGTAGATAGGACTACAGGTGGCACCACCATGCCTGGTACATCAATGTGTTCTTTTATTGCCTCTGGATTTTGAGTCATAGATAGAAAGCCTTTCTCTATCTACATAAAGGTAGAGAAGAATTTGCCCATGTTTTCTTTAGTATTTCTATGGTTTTATGTTTTACATTTAGACTTAAATCCCTGATCCATTTACTGTTTACTCTTGCATATGATATGGATATGTATTTAATTTTCTCTTCTTCTAAACAGCTACTAGTTGTCTCAGTACAATTTATTAAAATGTTCTTCTTTGTCCCAGTTACTTGAGATGGTAGCTCTATCATATATTAAGTTTCCATATATCTTTCTCGGCTTTCTATTCTATTCCATTGGTCTCTCTACCCGTAGACCAGTAGCACACTATTGTAATTACAGAAGCTTTAAAGTGTATATTAATGTTTGGTAGGGCTTTTTTCCCCTCATAATGGCTTTTTTTTCATTGTTACCCTGGCTATTTTTATGTGTTTGCTTTTCCCTGTGAATTTATCGTAAGTACCAACTTATGGGACTCCATTTAAAAAGCTTATTTGTATTTTTATTGGAAGTATATTAAATTTATAAGCAATCTTAGAGAGAAGTAACATTTTTGTAATGTTGAGTTATCCTACACAAGAAGAAAGGATGCCTTCCTATTTGTTCCAGTCTCTTTTGTGCCTTTCAGGATCATTAAAATTTGTTCCTCATATGGGACTTGCACATTTTTTGTTAAGGTTATTCCTAAGAATTTAATCTTCTTTGCTGCTACTGTGAAAGTGGTTTATCTCTACCATTATGTCCTTTAACTGGTTATTGTGAGTGTATGTAAAGACTATTGACTTTTATATGTTAATTGATAACCTGCTACGTCTCTCTGGTTAATTTGATCTCCTACAATGTTCTAAGGTTTTCCAGACATTCTATTTTATTATTTGCATATATAGTTTTTATTTTTTTTTTTTTACCTATTTTTGTGCCTCTACTTGATTTCCCTGGCATAATTGACTGATTAATAACTGTACTGTACTGTTAAATAAGAACAGAGATAGTGAGCATTCTTTCCTTTTTCCTGATATTAGTGGAATCGTCACTAATGTTTCCCATTGCATAATATGCTAGATTGAAGACTAAGGGATGCCTGCGTGTGTGTGTGTGTGTGTGCGCGCGCGCATGTATACAAACAAATAAAGTCTATTGTATTGAGAAAATATTCCTCAATTCCTTTCTTAAGTATTTTTATTTTGAATGGGTTTTAAATTTTATCATAAGCTTTGTCAGCATCTATGGAGATAAATCATGTGACTTTTTTCTCTAGAGCTAATGATATAGTATATGATATAAATGGATTTTCTATTATTGAACACACTTTGCATTCTAGAAAAAATCCCACTTGTTCATGGTATATTTCTTAATTTGGTATTGGATTCTGCTTGCTAATATTTATTTAGTATTTTGCATCAATACCAAAGAGGATATTAATCTCTAGTTTCCTTTTTATGTACTGTCATTCTTTGCCTTTCTTCCATTACTTTCTCTCTATTTTTACTTTCTTTTTACTTCATTTTCTCATTTATTTTTCTGTCTTTCTTTTATGCCTATTAAATTTCCATGTCTGTCTAACTCTCTTAGGCACCTTACAAATTATTCTTTATTTCTCAGATTTTTTTGTCTTTTTCTTCCACTTCTTTCCTGAGTTCAGAACCAACCAATACTGTTTTTATTTCTTCCCTCATGAAGCCCTCATGAAGTTTTTATCTGTTTCTGTTCTTAGTTTTTAAATTTCTAATTCAAGGGTTTTTTTCATATTTTCAAATGCTTGAATTAGTGCATATGATTCTGTTTGTAGTGTTGACTTACAGAAATTTTCTGCTTCAGAGTTTTTATCATGGGGTGTGGGGGTTGTTAGTTCATATATGTAAATTTTTCTTCCCTGATTTTTGGCAATGGCTGTGTATGAATTTGTTGATATTTCTTTTCATTTTTATGGGATTGTGGTGACTTAAAGATTTCTCATTTTATGGCTTCATCTAGGCTGGGCATGGTGGCTCACACCTACAATCCCAGCATTTTGGGAGGCCAAAGTGGGAGGATTACTTGAGATCAGGAGTTCAAGACCAGCCTGAGCAAGAGCAAGATCCTATCTCTACAAAAAATAGAAAAATTAGCCAAGCGTGTGGGGTGCACCTGTAGTCCACGCTACTCGGGAGGCTGAGGCAGGAGGATAGCTTGAGCCCAGAAGTTGGAGGTTGCAGTGAGCTATGATGAGGTCACTGCACTCTAGCTGGAGTGACAGAGCAAGATCCTGTCTCAAAAAAAAAAAAAAGTGTGAAAAAAATGGCTTCGTTTTCTAGCAGGATAGCAAGGTTCATATGCCTTAGGGCCCATTTGTTTATCTATTTTAGTGATGAGAGGAAGAGCTGTAAATCTTCCACTATTCTATTTCTCTTGGATTTTGTGGGACCCTAAAATTTACGCTTTTTGCTTATTTTTCCCTCACCACCCAATTGTAAAGGGTGCTTCCCTTTTCTTTTTGTCTTTTCTTCCTCCCCTTTAACAATGTGTTTTGAACAAAGTCCTTTAAATAACTTCTGACCCTTTTAATCACACATATGCTGAAGTCCTTTCCCTGCAGTCCACGCCGTGCTCTGCTAGGATACTGTCATGCTAGTTTAATACGTAGGATGAACTTAGTCTTTTTGATGATAGTTTTTGATCAACCTGAGCCCCCATTTTGGCTTTCCTGGAGATTTTCTGTTTACCTTGACTCACTAAGGAGCCTTGTGCAGCACAGGGGTCAAGCCACAGGGTGGGGGACCATACACCAGAATGTGATCATTTACCGTGTTTAGTCCCAGTCGCTTTAATGTTTGGCCTTCTCAGTCTTCAAGTTACACTGAAGGCATGGTTTTATGTAGACCTACATATCATTTCTTGTTGGTTTTGATCATTCGAGGAGGAAATAGAGGGAGGCATTTAGCTAGACAGCACAGCTGTTACTGTCTTCAGCTACCCAGAAGTTCCCAGTTACACTTGTTTTAAAGTTCTTAAAACAAGAACAACAAATTGAGTTCTGTTAATCTCAATTATGCAGATAATCTGTCTATTTACATTTATTGTTTTTTTCTCCTGACTATTCGTCACGTGATTGTGCCTCTTCCCATGTCTAGTAACTCTCGTTTGCAGGTAGGATGTTGTATTAAGGACCCAGAGAGGTTCCAGATGTTATTACATTTCTCAAGAATAAATTTCTCCTCTTGCTCTGGACTGAATTGTATCCTCCCAAATTATATCGTGAAGCCTTAACCTCCAATGTGACTGTATTTGGAGATGAATCTTTGAAGAAAGTAATCAAGGTTAAAAGTGGTCATAAGGGTAGGACCTTAATCTCATAAGATTGGTGACCTAATAAGAAGCAGAGGGAAAAATCTCTCTCTCTCTTTCTCTCTCAGTGGTTCTTTGCCTCTTCAGTGCTGAAAGGCTGTAGGAGATACATTTCTGCCCTTCAGAAGTTTTCAACTTACTTTTTGGCCTCATGTCTATGCAACTTCATGATTTGATAGATGTCTTCAGAGGAAGATTGGATGTGTGTTTGAGGCAGGCCTCTGCCCTAATGAGTCTTTGTTTTCTAAGCTCTGTGAGACCATGGGAGATTTCAGCGTCATGGGGACAACCAGGCACACATTTGAGGCTCCCCAAGTTTTCAGTGCTCCCCAGTATAAATAAAAGCTTCGCTGGTTTCTCTCCTTCCAGATGAGTCCTCTACCTGGGTCAGGCCCAAGCCATTGGTACATTCCCAGAATTAACAAGTGCTCTGAAAGAAAAATAGCCATCATCATCAGATCTCCTTGGAATTGTTCTCTCTCTCTCTGGAATTTTAGTTCATTTAGTCTTTATTGCTTTCACAGTTCTTTGATGCTCATGAAAATGACTTTTGTGATGTTTTCCGTTTGTTTAAGGAAGAATATTGGCCTATCACATCCTATTCAGAAGCAGAAGTCTTTCTCTATAGAATTTTTAATTTTTGCAACTCTGGTCTTCCAAAAGTATCTTACACAACTAATACATGCTTATTGAAATGAATGAATAAATGATTAATGCCAATTTTGCCTGCTTTGCACTCTTAACTGGACCAAGTTTACCACCATGTTGTGGAAGACAAAATAGACAATATTATTTTGGTGATACAGCAAAAATACTATGGCCAAAATTCAGGAATTTGTGGCAAAGGGCAATTTTTGAAGTATGAACCAATTAGACCCAGATGCTCCAAAGTCCTAGACCCTCAACCTTTATTTTCAGCAGTTTTTTTCTTTTCAACTTCTCCTCTACCTTCCCAAGAAGGGAAATAGTGGGTGAGATATTTGCTTATTAGCTCACCATTTCTCTTCCCAATTAGACTCCATGAGGAGAAGGACTTTGTCTTGCATGCTATTTTCTCCTCAGTATCTATTAATAGTACAGTGCCTCACCCATAATAGGTCCCCAAATCATTTGAATGAATAAATGAATATCACCAAATCCTTTCACAGTTTGGGTTGTTAACAGATTGACACGATTAAATGCATAAAATAGAAGTAAAACAAGAGTTCAGTAGAAGTTATTGACAATAACACTGATATTGACGATAACTAACACTGATAACTAACTTTTAGAAACTTGAGAAGAAGCTCTTCAGCAATAACTTTGATCAAAGAGAAACAGAATTTCAGGGATATATTCTATTTTAGAATAAAATGATTACCATTAATGAGATGAGATTGTCCTAAAATCCCTTAAGTAAAATAAAGTCCTGTCCATGAAAGTAAGAAGAACTTCACAGATAATAAACTGCATGCAAAACTTCAAAATATGATAACCTTGGAAATATTAATATTTTCAACTCCCAATGATAACTATAATTATTGGCCAGTTGGAACCTGGCATAGGAACTTTATCAATATTTATATATATCGATGGCAAAAAATCACACAAACTAAACTAAGGGCAGAGATTATTTTGAAGAAACTAGAGTTAACCTTGTATATTATTTATCACTTGATTTTTTTTCCCCTGGAGAATATTCTTTAACAAGTTCTTTATGTAAAATCAGCATAATTTTCTAGAAAATTGCAAGGCTATGTGAAATGATTGATTCTTATTAAAATTCTTGGGAGAAAACAAATCAATTTTAGGTGAAATAATAATAATGAGAAATAATGCGTGAGCATATATATTTTATTTATATGTTGTTAAAAATGTTCAACAGCAGAATAATTGCCCACAGAGAAGATTAATGTTAAATAATCAAAAAAGTCCATTCCCTTACAATTTAATTTTCTAAGTCATTCATAAATGAAGCAGTCATGAGAGGACCACAAAGTTGGAGTAAAGCATATGAGCTTTGGAATAAAACAGTTCTGAATTTGAATCCTTTCCCTACTATTATTAGTACTGTAACTAACTTTTCTGAACCTCATTGTCTTCATTTGTAACATGGGAATTATTGAGACTCAGAAGAGTCATCTGCAGTATAGGGATGATCATTAACGTTAATAGTAGAAATAGCAGGAGTTGATCTAATAAAGGAGAGGAATTATGTCGAGCAGCCAGAGCCTGGGGAGAGACAAAGACAAAGCAAGGAGAGAACGTGGGCAGAATGATGGCATCATTTTCTTTTCTTTTCTTTTCTTTTTTTAACTACAAAAAGGAAAAATCTCAAGAGTGAAGTGAGACTCCAGACAGTTAGAAATAAAGGTTGTGGTCAAAAGGCTCCACACCAGGTTGCCCTGACATTAGGATCCTGGCTCTAACATAATGCTATTAAAAGAAAACAATTCCTTATAATTGAATTAGCTTTGCCTTAAGAATTATCTGGGAGGGAGTTTGAAAGAGAATTGATTCACAGACAAAAATTTGTGTCCAAAGGGAGAATATAATCTCTGCAGGAAAGGGTTACTGAGTCCCGGGAGAGCATCTGGAATTGACAGCCTGCTGCTTCTTGGGGCTGACTCTGGAGGGAGTCAGAGGAAAGTCACAGATCAGGTAGCTGCACATCTGCATTTTGCCACTTAGTCCAATCAGACTACTGCCTAGAAGGAAACCTCAGAACTCAGGAGCCCTGGACTAGGAAAAGGCAAGTGCTCATCACCTGGAAACCGGTTGTGGAGGTTTGGAACATCCAGGCCTGTGTAGAGGGCTTCCAACCCTTACAACTGCTTTGGAGGCTCTGGGGGTGGGGGTGGGGGAATGGGGAAAGCAGAAGGGGTCCCCGGGGGTTATAGTGCCAACCTCATGGGGTGTGGCAAGAACTGATTGAGAAAATTTATTATAAAAATACCTGGCACATTAGTGCATGATAGTGTTGGTTTTCTTGTCACCTCTCTTTTAGCATTTACCATGGTTACACATTTATTACCGCTTAACGTATAACTGGTGTTTTCATGTTTTGTTTTAAATCTTAGCCTACCCATCAAGGCAATATTAGATATATATGTTTATAAGTTACCCAAACCGGATAAACCAACATATTTGCCTTTCAAACTAGTTTCAAGTTTAAACTGAATTTTGCTTACACAAAATTCAACCTATAACTTGGGGGGTAGGGGGGAGGTGTGCATTTCCAGATGAAAGCTTTTAAGTTATCACTGGGATTTTTAGAGTAAGAAAAACATAAAGCACTCTAATAATTGATATCGTCATCATTCTCTGCCGCTAGATGCTAACAGTGAGAATATGTCTTGCTAAGCTATGTGTACCAAGTCTGTAGATACTCAGAAATTCTGTTGTCATTGTTGAATGAAGGAAATAATTAATGAATAAAAAGAAAAAGTACAGCTAATTTAGAAACTATTTCTACCTTGGGGATTTCAGAGGTAGGTCTCTGGAAACCTTTACTTTTAGAAATCATTCTCCCTTTTTCAGTTCTAAATATTAAGCAAACCATAAAAACGAAGTACTCATGGAATCTGAAAACTAAAGCATTTTTTCAAAAGAAAGCTAGAAGTATTAAAGAGTATATGAGGACGAAAGAGTATTGTGATGAGATCATTGTACCATATTTATTGGATAATTTTCAAGGCTGTGATCTTTAAAATAAAAGATCGCATTTTATTGTAGCAACTGAAAATGCCATTAACTTTGCAAGCATTTAACTGTTTCTGGTCTCAGGATTTCATGATCGATCTTACTTTTCATTAAAAAATAAAATTTCAAATCACTCTAGGCTATGTTTTCCCCAAAATATATTTCAGTTGCTCTCTAAATAACAAGAAAAGGAGCAAGGGTGAATCCTGTAGATTGTACAGCTAAGGATTTATGGAGCTAAATAGTCACTGTTCCAAATTATCTGTAATTTTTCAGACAAAGAGATACACCAACTGTTCTTCATCTGTGAATTTTCAAACAAGGAGATACAAAGTCACTGGGAAGAAAGGTTGATTGCTGTTTTCCTGAATTAGAACTCTTAGTGGCCACTGATAGAAACACCTTGAAGGGGTTTAAAGAGAGAGAGGGGGGAAGAGAGAGAGAGAAAGTGAACAAGAAAGGGAACTCATTAAGTGTCTGAATAATACAGAAGTAGCTCTCACTTTAGGCATGTTCGGGTCCAGGGTTTCAAATGATATTAGGACTCAGTTTTCTTCCATTTCTTAACTCAGATTTTCTCTGAAATGGCTTAGCTCTCGGACAGGTTCTTTCTATTTTGTGGCCCTGATAACCTGTAGAGTTACATTCTCCCAGGTTCGAATCAAGCCAAATCAAAATAAAGAAAAGAAGAAAGAAAGGAAGGAAGGGGAGCTCCTTTTTTCCTTGTGATCCCAATAAAAATCCCCAAATTGAATCTCACTGGTCCAGCTGGGCCGATGTATCCAGTGACATCAAGGATGTGGAAGCCTTTTCTTGGCCACTTCCATTGTATATCATACATCACCCTAAAGGTCAGAAGGTACAGGAGAGGGGTGAAGTCCTGCCCAAACCTGATGATTGTTTACAGTTACAGTTAACTATGTGTGTGCTTCCTCCAGTCCAGCCCTGGCCTCTCCACCATTCTTGTTTAAATTCTACTTTTGGATAAATCACTCCTAAGCAGTCAGTCAGCTTGCATTGTTATGCCAGTGATACAAACCTAGCTTTATCTCTTTTGCAAGCTTATCACAACTCGGTTTGCTGTATATTAACATTTGGCTCTGGAGGGAATGCAATGATAATTTGGGTTGTTGCAGGAAAGGAAAACGTGTGGTGGAGATAGCATCATTGGGAAGATGTATGTCAGTTTGCTTTGAGGTATGAGTCTGATTCCTTCATGCATGGGGCTTAATTAGATTTTAGAGTTTGCTCTTGCTAAAAAGCACAGCTATAGAAAACTTTGGGACATAGTATATGCTTGTCTTTCTGTTATTAACAGGTAAAGGGAATAAAGTGATATTAGCATATTTAGTGAATTTGTCTATCTATGAACATACTTCATGGTACATGACACAGATGTCAAAGGTCAGTAAAGTGGTCACATCACCAATACTGCCTCAGGAGCATCTCAAAAAAGGACAAAAGCACCATGTAGCATGGCAATGAGAAGAATGTGGATTTGGAACTGTAAGATTGGATTTGTGTCATGGTCCTACACTCACTATTTGCAAGACCTCAGACAATTTACTTAACCATCATGTGAACCTCCATTTCTTCACCTATAAAGTGAGAAAACAACATCTGTCCTACCTAACTTACAGGGCCAGTGTGAGGTTCAAATGAAATAAACTATATTCATCCCCATGTCTCTCCTGTAAATGAAAGGCCTCATAGGCTGTGTCTTATTCATCTTTGTGAGTTTCAGTGTCTAACCCTATGCCTGGCAGTCAAAGTATGCTTAACAAGTGTTTGTTGGATGAACAGATAAATGAACAAACAGATGAATGAATGAACAACAGCCATGGCACAGAGAGAAATGACAAATATTGTTTAGCACTGGGTCAGAGAAGTTCTGAGATTGAATAATATTTTAACAATATTTCAGATCCCTGTATTTGACTGCATATCTTTTCCTGGGCTTCCCTTGTAGAAAAGAAGCTGAAGTTCAATATTAGGAAAGAACAGTGACCCCCTTAGCACTGAAACAGCTAAGAAAATTATTTCTCTCCAAACTCAAAAAGCAACATTAATTAGGTAAGACATGGGCAAGAAATAAAATGGAAAACTTAGAAGAGTAAATTGTATTATAATTAACACTTTGTAATTCCTCTAAATTTTAGAGCAAGACTATCTTGTTGCAGAAGGTTTTGAATTATTTCAAGTATTTCTGAAGGAATCCTTTGAAATCCCTGGAGATGACTTTTTATCTTTTATCTTTTTTCTTTCAACTCCCATCTAGATTCTCTGCACGAGTTCATATATAGAACATATATAATCTGTAGTCTTGGAAAATGGGAACAGATTTAGGTAAACTTGAGACTACCCTGCTTATTTACATTGACATCATTTGAGCAGTTTTCACCATGGAAAAGTATTTTATATGTGTAATTGTGGTTTTCAGAATTATGTACCCTGAACTGTTAATTTCATCGTTATTAAATCTTTGTTTATTCACTCCCAGTAATGGAACTAGCTCCCTGATTGCTACTTTTTATCATGGTAAACATAGATTCCAATATCTACACAAAATTATGTGTGTTCGAATGGGGAAGTTAAGTATTGTGGGGGAGAGGAGTGAGGCAGTAGGATTTTGAAACAGGTACTATAAAATATACTCTTATTCTTAGTCCTTCTGATTACACACATTTGTATTCTATTACTCCTGGCTATAACTATATAGAATGCATAATAGAAACATTCTCACATGTTTTTCCAGCCACAGATACAAGGGTGAAACAAATTTCAAGCAAGAACGTCTGCAATTTGTGTCAGGAAAAGGAACACATGGAACTAGGAAGAGATCTCCAACTATGATCACATATGGATTTTCTCAGAATACCCTTTAAAAAGGGGATGTTTCTCAGCTCTGCACCAGTGATTTAGGATCTGGAGATGGGGGGAGAATCTTGATTTCTCTCCTCCTGGAAATGTTCTGTTTCACCTTCTCATTCAAGAGTATAGGGAAGAAACAAAAGAAACATAACAATTTCTAGGCTGGTAGCAAAGCCAATGTCTACTGCAGGGTCAGGGAGGATGCAGATCCTCACCCCTTCCCATTCATGGGCACAATTACTGGTCCTGTGGGTTTTCTGGGGGAGTCAACCAGTAATGAACTCATTATAGAAATAAACTTAGCAATCCAATAAAAATGGGCAAAGAACATGAACTGAGAGTTCACACACTTACACACACACACACACACACACACACACAAATGGCTTTTAAACACATGAAAATAAACTAGATCTCTGTAATAAAGACAAAATAAAACTACAGTAAGAAACCATTTTCATGTAGCAAAGTAACTAAGACCCAAACATTTAATGGTTCATTTTATGGAGGAGGGTGAACAGAATTAAGTATTATTGTTTGTGGGGTGGAAATTTACAAATTCTTTGGAAACATATTCAGAAATATCTATCAAAATGTGAAGTGAACATACCAAAATATATTATGCACATATCTCTAGGGCTTATCTTACAGACATAATCACCCTAGTTTGCAAAGCCATGCAAACAATGATATTTATTACAGCACTGAATACTGCTTGTAAGAACAAAAGACTACAGGCAATCTAAATGCCTGACAATGGTAAAATGCTTAAATAAACTAAAAGCTTGTACAATAGAGGGAGTGTATTAGTCAGGTTGGATTGCTATAACAAAATACCTGGGTGGCTTAAACAACAGACATTTATTTCTCACAGTTCTGGAGGGTGGGACATCCAACAGCAGGACGTCAGCATGGTTGGTTCTGGTGAGGGCTCTCTTTTTGGCTTGTAGATGGCTGCCTTCTTACTGTATCTTCACATGGTGGAGAGAGGACCATCTGGTGTCTTTTCCTCTTTTTATAAGGGCACTAATCTCATCATGGGGGCTCCACCCTCATGACCTCATCTAAATCTAATAACCTCCCCAAGACTCCCACCTTCTAATACCACCGTGTTGGCAGCTAGGGTTTCAACATATGAATGGGGAGAGACATAAACATTCAGTCTATACTAGGGAGGTTCTGATATGAACTGATTTCCAAGATCTTTTGTTAAATAAAATAAAGTATATGTAGGACAATGTTCAGGTATGCTGTCACCTCCCCTTCATTCATGGTCTGCCAGCCAAGCTGACCTTTCTCTGTCTCAGATCAGCCAAGTTCACTTCAGCCTCAAAAACTTTGTATTTGCTACTTCTTTTGTCTGGAATGTCTTCTCGATTTTCACACACCTGGCTTCTGCTCGTATTTCAGGTCTCAGTGCATACTCCATCTCTTTAGAGAGGTCTTCTAGCCACTAGCAGCTTTATCTTACTGAGAGAATCAGCTATTTTGCTAAAACTGTGTGCTATTACTAACATGCTTGTGAAGCAGAGTCCGTAATAGTCCATAATAGCCCATAATAGCCAGAGTGCTCCACTCCCAGGATATTGAGTCACCCTGTTTGATTTTCTTCATAGGACTTAACACTACTTGAAAATACCTCATTCTAAAAATTGCTTTACATGTTTATTACTAACACTTCCCTCCAGCACACACTCCAATTTCCTAGAATTTAAGGCCCATTAGGACAGAAATTTTGTCGTATTCATCCCTATCCCTTCACATCTAGATCTAAGGCCAAATACAGAGTAGGCTCCCAATTAATGTTGAATAAGTGAATGAATATGTGAATAAAGAGATATATACCTACGACTATATATACAAAACCATTTCCAGAAAGTTACCAAGAAAATGTTAGGCTGGTATTTTCAGGGAAGAAACGAGAAGGAATCTCATGTTCTAGTTTCAGCATGAGAGAGAAACTACACCAGACACCATGCCTAACCTAGGTCTGCTCCATAGGTAAGGAGGTGTGATGTTGCCCTTGCAGGGCCACCAGGATAACACCTCCTCAGTAGCCTTCATTTTACATTCATACAAGGATTGCATACCTACCATGAAAGCAGAATTGCTCCCTCACATCGAAAATCTAAGATGATTGGAAGTTGTTCCTCATCTCCAAACCCACCGTCTATTCACCGCTTCATCATGCAGAGCTAGAACTACTCAAACTACATCTCTCAGGCTCCCTTGCCAGGTGGATTCCTGTTAAAGTCTACCAGTGGGAATCACCAGAGAAATACTGGACGCTGGAAAGAAGGGGGGGGCTCACTTCCTATTGACTGTTTCCTGTTGGGGATCCCCAGTAGCAGCCCTCAGTTTGGCTGCAACTTCTACTTTTTCCAGTACTCCCAGTCCATTCTCACCAACACACCTAGGAGAGGCCAATGTGAGATCCTTGGCAACTCAGTACAAGCCACCTGCATTCCCTTACCAACTGAGCTACTCCTCCAGAGCCCGGGGAGAACCTCTAGGCCAACTCCTTTCTCAGATGTTCAAGTACCAGCTTCATGGGTTTTCTCCCAGAGGCCCAAGCATGAGTTCTGTAGGGACCTTCCTCCTAGCTCATAAATTATGGTTATAGGTCCCCTCCCTAAGTTCTCTAGGCTTAAAGGTGATAGTTGCTTCCTGATCATTAATCTTAGAGTTCCCTCAGCATCCTCCTTTTGCTTCTTCAGCCTTTCAGCATCTGAAATTCCATATAATTACAACTAATATGGTTTCTGTTTTTCTTCCCGGAACATCACCATTGTAACACTTGTTTTGGGCCTTCTCTTGGTCTGCATTCTTTCCCTGGGTAATCTTTACCTAGTCCCATTTTTATACTCAAGATCCATATCCAACTTCTTATTTGCAGTTTACATCTTAAAGTCTAACAGACATCTCAAATTAATCTCATCAAGAAATGAACTCCTGATGCACCCATCTATTCCTCCATCAGAATTCCCCATCTCAGTAAATGGTGCCTCTGTTCATTCATTTCTTCAATCCAAAACCCTAGAAGTCATCCTGGCTTCCCATCTTTCCCTGATTATTCATGTCCAGTGCATCAGTATGTCATGTTGGTTCCTTCTTCAAAGCTACACACTTTCCTATTTCTCTCCATCTCTTCTGCTGTTGTCCTAAGCCAGATCACCTTGTCTATCACATTGACTACCGTGATTGTTTTCTTAGTGGTCTCCATCTTTCAACTTTTGCTTTCCTGGAGTTGTTTTCTGCATCACAGCCATATAATATTTTAAAAGTGTAAATCACAATGAAAATTAAAGCCAAACTTCCTACAATCGCTCTATAGGATCTGGTCCCTGCCAACACCTCCAATTTCGTCTCCCACTATAGTCTTCTCCCATTAACTGTGCTCAGACACAGAGGCCTCCTATCTTGATTATTTGTCTTTTTGTTTGTTATCCACCTCTATGGGGTAGGGGCTTTGCTATTTACTGTTGTATCCCCAGTATTTCCAGCATCTCAAATAGTCTCTATTCCCTAAAAGGTGCTCAGTAAATATTTGTTGACTAAATTAGTGAATGAATGGTTTTAATATACTCTTGTTTGTGTTTGAAGTATCTCAGCATCCAAGCTCTGAAAGTATATAAAATTTTTTACCATTTTGGAATAGAAATCTACAGAATTAGATTTGTCTCCTGTTTGTTTTCCTTTCCTTTCACACTTCCTAAGAAATTTCATGAGAAAAAGGAGCTTGTAGAATCAAGACTTGATGATATGGTTGATATTTCCTTTGGGTAAATAATACATGAATCAAAGAGGTCAGAGAATCCTCAAGATTTTTACAATAGTGAGATTCATGGCCTTTAAAAATATGTAGAACGAGATGAAACAAATGTTTTCAGTAAATGTTCAGGTGCTCTTTTCTAAAAATAACATACGTAACCACAAATCAATGTTTAAAGCCAGATGGTTAATGAAGGCCAGCCAGGAAACTCCTATAATTCACAGTAATGAGTATGGTAATGAGCTCCCATTATAAACCAAACTGCAGCGTGACATACTGTATCTATTTCAAATAACAGCAATCTGATTATTTCATATTTTTCAAAACTCCAAAGCTTAATTTACAAGGAAAAATATTAAAAGCCTGAGTGTTGGAGTTAATCATTCCCAGTTAATTGTATGGAAGGTGGCCTAAATTTTATTAACAAGAGCTGTTTAAATGTCAGATGTCATCAGAAAGAAAATAATACTCAAACCCAAATAAAGGTTAAAATCTTTCAAAACATGAAACAAGTTCCATTACTATGGTTGAAAAGAAATGTTTTTCCTTCAACTCTTTGATGTCTTTACTTTTCAAATAGGACCCTAGGAAAGGTTATGTTCTGTTGAACAGAATGTGTTAGGGACTCTGCCACTATAGAAACATGCCAGGGATTGAATTTTATTTTTAGTATCAAAATCAAATATTTATTTTTACACTTAAAGTTCACCTGATCTCAGAAAGGTAGTCTGAAAAAGCACTCCCAGTTACCCAAAATGATATGGGCAGAAGCACAGCACACGTGCAGACCACTGAGTGTGGTTTCATGGAGCCACTCTGCTCTTGGGAGACAGGTCACACTGGGCTGCCTTCTCATAAGGGATAAGATGCTTGGAGCTGAGTGTGAGAAATCAAGGGCTTCGGTACTCATCATAATTTCCATCTGATGTGAACTGGGCTGCTCACATATCCTGTGTTTGGAATATAAACCATTACAATTGATGTGCATGTTTGATGCTCCATATTTTTTTATTAAACTATTATTTTTATTAAACTATAGTATATGCGCTTTTAGGAATTCTGAAGCATGCTTTTCCCCAAAATGCGACAGGACTATAAGACAAGCTTGCACAAATTCTGATCTTCCATAACATTTCTGAATAGACCGCAGTTATATTTACTGAAGATTGGAGGTTTCTTTTTCACGAGACAGAGGGTCTCTGGTCTGGAAGCAAAAAGATAAAACTGAAGGCACGGGTACTATATTGAAAACTGGAGGATTACGTGAATTTACCCATCTTCCCCTCCACCCCCACCAGCTCTCTATACACTGGTAGCCAGGTTTTTTCATCATCCAGGGAAGAGATTGAAAGTTTCTAGAAAATAATACTAACCCAAGAGAAAAGTTCTAAAAATGGTAACATCAGAAGTTTCTCAAGTAAACAGCCCACCTTGATAACCCCACAATGAACCACAATCTATAAGGTCTGTTCATGAACACCAAGTGGCCAGTGAGTATATTTTCAAAATAACTGAAGGAACTGGAAAGTTCCTAACACAAAGAAATGATAAACGTTAGAGGCAATAGATATCCCAATTACCCTGATTTGATCATGACACATTGTATGCTTGTATCAAAATATCACATGTACCCTGTAAGAATGTACAACTATTATGTATCCATAACAATAAAAAGATTTCTTAGAAAAATAAAAATTATCAGTGAGCTATAAAATACTATGAAATATGAATGGACAATATATGTCAAATATAAGAAGACAATAATATACATGCATGTATAATTATATATAAAATACTATCAAATATGAAAATATAATACTATAAAATATAAGAAGATAATCAAGGGTTATTAGACATTGGAAGCTAGCTATAATTTGAAAGACAGACAAAAACAAATAGATTTAAGGCAACATAGGAAACAGAAACCTAAAAATAAAAACAAAAACAGCATTAATATCTACAAAGATATAAGAAAAGATCACGCAGCAAAAAACAAGGACAGGATAGTATAATAAAGAGACATTCAGATAACAAAGAGCTTTTACAAATTAAAAATATTATAGTTAAAAATGGAAACTCAGTAGAAGAGTCTTCAGGAACACTTAAGAGAAGATTTAGAAAATTGTTGAAGGGAGATGGAATGGTGATTACACACATGAAAAAAATGAAGCAAATGAAAGCAATTTTAACTCCAGGGAAAACAAAATGTTATATAGGAAAGGAATAGTGCTCACAGTTTACTATGTGTTTCCACTATACATAGAATTTACGTAGTCATACTAATGTACTGATATGTAATATTAATTTAACCAAAATGACAATGTAGCTCTACTGGAAGAAAAGGGAATAAGAAGACTGTGCATATATGGAGAGCTTGAGGGGAGGGGAGAAAAGGGAGGCATTTATAATCTCATCTTCCATAGTTGGAAGTCAGTTAACAAGGCCAGAAACTGAAAAATTAGCAAGTAGCAATGAAGAATGCTTCTTGGAGTCATGAAGCTACATGACAACATAAGCAGTAAAAGAGATGATCGCTTCTGGGAAGGACAAAAAGCTGGGGAAGGGTGAGGCAATGCTGTGTTTCATAGCAAACCTTGTGAACACATGAAGTTTTCAGGTGTTGTGTATGGTTAACCTTAATAAAAATACAAATTAAAAAAAAAAAGATGAGACAAGGATGGAGGCAATGACAGGCCTCAGTGAACAGTGTACACAAAGAAGAGATCTGGGTTGGTGATGGTTGGTACAGCTCTACGTGTCTCCAGGACCAGCATGACACACGGGAAGAGAGCAGGTTGACGCCCACGTGGTGAGCAGAGCTACCTGAGGTAGTACAAGTCAGCAATGGGATTTTAGAATCCTTGCCTTCCAGAGGTGACTCATATGTTAATTCTTGGCTCTGCCTCTGAATAGATAGGTGACCTTAGACAAGTCACATAAACTCTGCACACCCAGACAGCATGGCCGTTTCTCATTCATCTTGCGTTCTCCAAAGCCAGTAGCAAAGAGTTTAGCAGACAGTAAATGCCCAGATGCTTCTTTATAGATTATTTGGATTGCTATTTTCTTTGGGAAAATGTCCCCTAAATTTAAACAAATGCTTAACATACATTTGTGTAGAATAACCTGTTTGGAGACTGACAAGACATATACAGAATCTCAAGTAATCATATGAAGCTTTTTACATAACACAAACATGGCCAAAGCATTTTTGAAATTTCTCTGTTGTAATCACCTTCAAAAGCCAAACCACTTAAAAAAAATATGACTATTTTTTGAATTAAAAAATATATACCTTTATTACTGAAAAGTTTGGAAAATACAAAAACATATACAGAATTAATGTTAACCCCACCATGCAGAATAATCATATGAGAGTCTGGGTATATACTCTAGTTATTTTTTTATTTAAAAAGCATATATGTACATATACTTTTATAAATTTGGAAATATGCCGCACATTTTTATAACCTGATTTTTTCAATCAATATATTATGAGTATTTCCCATTATTAAATATTGTTCTCACTACCATTTTAATGTTTTCACAATGTTTAGCAGATATATAACAATTTATTGCCAGTTATATCTAATATTTTCCATGGTTTGCCTTTATAAATAGCACTGTGATGAGTAACCTTGTACACAATTTTTGCACACATATGTTTATTTTGATGGACATAATTTCTAGATGTAGAATTTCTGGGTAAAAGAGGATGTATATTTTTTAAAACTCTTGATACTTAACTAACAAAATATCTCTCCAACTAACATGCTCAGCAACAGACCACATTTTACCCTTTTTTAATCAACAAATAATAATTTTAAGTATTTATGAGGTACAATGTGATGTTCTGATATATGTATACATTCTGAATGATTAAATCAAGCTCATTAACATATTCATCACCTCGCCTACCCATTTTTTTGTGATGAGAATGTTTAAAATCAACTCTAACAATTTTGAAGTATATATTATTATTAACTATGGTCATGGAATTTAAAAGAGTTAAATTCATGCTTTTGAATACCCTCAAAATTGACAAAGCTTGATGTTGGGAAACAGTTCAATTCCTCACTAGATAACTATTTCTACCTCTAGATTATAAACTCCTTGAGCTCAGAGACCTTATCCTAAAAGTTCATCTTTTATATTCCCCCAAATATCAAGAAAAAGTAATTTTATATTAGTACCTGGTGAATAAGGTCAATAATCAAATTGGGCGATGCTGTTCGAGCCAAAATAATATGGCTACTGACTGATCGTGCACATTGCTGAGCAGCTTTGAAGCACCGATATATCCTTACTCATGAGTACAGAGAACAACTATGATAGAAGACAAATAGAAGATACTCAGGGTTTACCTGCTTCCTCAGATGGTGTCTTCAGATTGGTGGGTTTTGTTCAGATTATTCAGATGCAATACTCATTAGAAGAAACCCCAAAAGACTAGAACGGGCAGATGATGGCAGAAGTGTTCTGGTTAGTGTCGTTTTTTTATGATGAGACAAAACTGAAGTACATGTGTAAACATAGATGAATAAGCTAAACCTCAATGAAAAGCCTGGGGGAACAAAAAGCATTGCTTTTGTTTTTGTGTTTTTCATTGTCCTTTAACTTAGAAAAAGAGGACAATTTGATTCCAAAAGCGGCCTGAAGGAGAAGCTTCCTTCAACTGCTAAGAGTGCTAGTCAGAGCTTCTTTTCAACACTGGGTAGGTGTTCACGGTGTGCGCATCACGGCAGACAAACAGAAGCCTGAGCTACACTTTTCCAGGCCAGGGAAGAAGTGGTTAGAAGTCAGACACAGCTGTTCCAGATGAGCTATTTCCCTCAGACACACTGGCAACAGGGCTTCGCTCCTCATAAATCTGTTCAGCTTCTGGAAAGCCCTGGAGTTTCACCTTGCCTGGCCTCTCCAACTGAGTTACCAATGAGAGATTCACCTGAGGTACCTCCCTCAGACCTAGGGCGGCTCAGCGACTTTCTTCTATCACTAGCACCTTCTTCCCCCTTCCTCCAACTTGACTTCCTCCTAGATCAAGCCAGCTGCGGGTGCTATTGGAAGAAACCGAACTCGCGCTTTGGTGAAAGGGAGAGAGCAGCTGCTTTTCTTGCCTTCTGCACAGGGAGAGCCAAGGCAGCCTGCGCGTCTACAGCTCAGTCTGCAAGGTGCAAATGTGTGAAGAAATGAGGTTGAAGGATGTAGCCTGTGCTTTATTTAAACATCTGTGGGTAGTGTTGAAGTCTCTGAGTTGGTAAAATTTGGTCCTATAGTCAAAATTGTGAAGGGAACAGAGTTTGTTTTCAGTTAAAAAAAAATAGGGATCCTTCAGTACCTATTCCAGTCCACATGCCAGCCTAGGAGTTTGCATATTTCTCAGCTCATTTAAATCTGACAACATTCCAGGGAGGTGAGCTAAGTATTCCCACTTGAACAGATGAAGAAACTGAGCTACAAAAGAGGAAGTAATATATCCAAAGTTAACCAGTTAATAAATGGAAAAAGACAAAATGGAAACTTGGGTCTTATTAATTCTATAAGCCTTTTTAATAGACCCACCTCATTTTCTATTTGCTTCTTGGCACCCCCTCTTTTCTGAGCTTTTCCTATTCAAATTGACTTTCAGCCAGCTACCATGTTAGAAAGGATTTAGTAATACAATTCGCAGTGTATTAACTTTTTAAAGTTTTGGTTGCATTTAAATAGGAAGCAAACTTGGAATGAAATTCCAGTAGTAAAATTTTAAATATCAGTTTAATATGAGAGATATTTCAAGTTTATAGTCTCAGAAGAGTAGGCCAAGGTTTCTAGTAGGACACCTGATAGTCACAATTTTAGAAGATCCTGGAGACAGAGGCCACACGTCTTTGTCCCTCTCTGTTATAGTGATACGAACAGAACTTGCTTAAAAAACACCTTTGATGAGAATGATGAAAAACTGTATCAGGGTTTCTGAAGGAAAAAAAGACGGAAGAAAAGATGGTAGCAGAATAAGAATTCCTTTGTATGAACATCAATGTAATTTGCATCCTTTCTTCCAGCCTCTCAAAAAAAAAATCACTATGAACATTCAGTCTCACCTATCCCTTTCAATCCTTAATTCATTAACATGAACACTCAGCATAATTGAGTGGGGGGAAATCAAACATTTTTCTTGTCACTAGATAAAGAAAATGTGTTATGCAATCCTCTTAAGTGCATTTTGGTAATGCTGAAAAATTGTGATTAGAAGTAAAAGAAAAATGATATTTTCCCTGAGTTTACATAGAAAAATGTCATCTCAGATATGATATTAAATATGCAACTTAAAAGTCTATAGAACAGATATTCAGCATGCAGAAAAATGTATGTGAGATCTGAGCCCAGCAGGGAGCACTTGGTTATCATCCTCAACAACCAAAACAAACGTTTATTGAACATCTAAGATATATAAAACTCTGAGCTAGATAATGGAAAAATTAAAAGTAAAGGGTCTTAAAATCTATTCTGAGAGGCAAATTATGCCTATTCATTCACCTACACACTGAAAGAGAACAAAGCAAAGTAGATGTTATTGTGTTGAATGTCTCTCATAAGTGACCTCGTTTCATCCTGTGTCTCTATATTACATAATTATTCTTGCTTGTGAAGAGTAATCTCTTGTATTCTTTCACTTTATTTTTTAGCACAAAAAACACAAAGTTTTACAATGATTAATAAATAGCTTATTTTTTATTTTTTAAAAAGTATTTTTATTTTAAGATGGTAGGCTTATAGAATAGTGTAAAAACATAGAACAGAGTGTTCCCATATACCCTTCATTCAGCTTCCCCTAATGTTAACGTTTTACATAACCAGAGCACTTGTCTCTAAACTACGAAATTACCATTGGTACAATGATATTAAACTACCGACTTTGTTTGGACTTAATTTTTTCTACTAATGTCCTTTTTTATTTTAAAAATATTCTATGATCCTATTCAAGATTCTACATTGCCTGTGGTTTGTCATTTATCCTTAGTGTGATACAGTCTTTAATGGTTCCTCGGTCATTTGTTGCCTTTCATTACTTTGACATTTTTGAAGAGTACTTACTGGTCAATTATTTTGTGGGATGTTCCTCGATTTGGATTTATTTGGTATTTTCTCAGGCTTAGAATGAGATATGCATTATTAGAAGAAGACCACACACGTGATATGTCTATCATCACTGAATCATATCAGAGGATGCATGATGTAGATATGTCTTAATGGTGATGTTAATCTTGGCAAAGGCTGTGTCTGCCAGATTTCTCCACTGTAAATTTACCATTTTGCCATTTGTAATTAATAAGTATTTACCTATGATAAGATATACTTTGAGATAATGCAAAAGTCCTGTTTCTCTTTAAACTTTATCCACTAAACTTTTTTTTCCATTTTTTTTTAATTTTTTATTTTTTATATTATTATTCCAAGGTATTGTGAGGGTACAAACATTCTAGTTACACTTTATGTCTTTGCCTCACCCAAATGCAGGTTAAAGGCATGCCCTTCCCTCCCTTTAGTGCTCCCCGTGTCCTTTAGTTG